>JAODAL010009438.1:0-110897 GCA_025379985.1 Phyllomedusa bahiana | reverse complement strand
AGGGGTCAAAAAACACTATTTTTAAATGTATTCGGATAAAAAAAGGTATTTTTTGGACCTTTCAATTCACCTGTGGTGACTAAAAAATTTTGTATTAAATTTTAAAAGGCAAGGTGCCTAAAATGAACAAAGCTTAGTGGAAAAAGTGAAAAAAACCCCGTTTGTATGTATTTGGATGAAAAAAGGTATTTTTGGCCCCTTTCAATTCCTTGGGTTTTAAAATTGCTGTATTCAATTTAAGTCAGGTCCCTAAGAAAAAACGTGTAGTGCGCAAAAGTGAAAAAAACCCGTATCTGTAATGTATTGGAAAAAATAAAAGGGTTTTTTTTGGCACACCCAATTCCCCTGTGGGGCTACAAAATTGCTGATTCACTTTTAAAGTGAAAAGGTGCCTCAATGAACAAAGCTGTAGTGCGCAAATGAAAAAAACACGTACAAAACGTATTCGGATAATAAAAGGTATTTTTTGGCACCTTTCAATTATGCTGTGGTGACTACAAAATTGTGTATTCCTTTTAAAGGGCAAGGTGCCTCAATGAAAAAAAGCTGAGTGCCCCAAAAAGTGAAAAAACCGTATCTGTAATGTATTTGGATAAAAAAAGGTTTTTTTTTGCCCCTTTAATTACCTGTGGGACTAAAAATTTTGTGTATTCACATTTAAGTGAAAGGTGTCACAATGAACAACGCTGTAGTGGCAAAAGTGAAAAAACAGTATCGTTATGTATTCGGATAATAAAAAAGGTATTTTTGGCCCCTATCAACCTGTGCTAAATCAAAATTGCTGGATTCTAATTTAACTGCAAGGTGGCTTATCAACAAAGGGGAAGGGGAAAAAATTGAAAAAGAACACCTATCTGAAATGATTTTGAAAAAAAAAAGTGGAGTTTTGACTAACAAAGGACCTGCAAATACTAGAAAAGATGTGTATCCTAATATAAGTTCAGGCTGCCCAATATCCAGGAAATATTTCAATAGAAAACTGTTAATAATAAAGCTATTGCAGTGCAATGTCTACACTAAGTCTTGGTGAACTTTATCCAGTATTCTTTATAGAGCTTGTCTGTGTTCGCCCGCGGGCCCCCCTCTCCCCGCTCCCTCCACCCCCCCCCCCGTGACTTTACAGCGGTAGATGCTCCTTTAAAATTCTCTACCTAACTACATAAAATCTTCCAATCTCTTATCTAACTAAGTTGTAAGGATCACAGCTAACAGTAAAGTTTTCTCTGTGAAGAAATAGAATAATTTCGCTGACCTGTTTGGACACAGGCAGAGCGCACGTCCTCCTGCTATGAGACGCTGAGAGACACTGATCATGAACAGGAAACGCTGTTCTATGTAAAACGAGGTCATGTGATTTTTCCAGCCAATCGCAACCATACATTTCCCAGTCATGAAGTCGCACACACATCTCACCCTGCTCTATTCTGGAAGCTGATTTGCTGGCCGCCAAAATGACAGGAAGCGCCGAAAATGGCGCGATCTTAATAGATGATGCACAGATTTTAGCCTTAATTATCGCATGATCTAAAAATTTCGATCAACATAAAAACTGTGCCGATTTCAACTTTGTCGATAATAATCGCTCAACACTATCAGCCACCACTATTTTACTTTTGGAGAAGACCTGTATCTACAGCAAATGGGAACTTCCATGGGGTCCAGGTGTGCGCACCAATATACAAATCTCTTTATGGTGGTACTGGAAGGAGCATATTTATCAACATGCACCACCAAACCCATGATGTACCTCCGTTATATTGATGATATCATTTTCATCTGGACTGCGGGCGAGGAGACCGAAATTCAATTCCATAATGACTTCAATAACTTTCACCCCACCATTAACCTTAAACTTACTTATTCAGAGAGCAAAATCCACTTTCTGGATACCACAATACACATTAAAGACCACCAGCTACTCACATCAGTGTACCACAAACCCACAGACAGAACGGCCTACCTCAGGAATGACAGCTTCCACCCCAAGCCCACAAGACAGTCTATTATCTACAGCCAGGCTATACGATACAATCGTATTTGCGCCGACAAAGCAGACCTGGACAAGCACCTTCTGGATCTGAGGACGAAATTTCTCAAACTTGGATACAGACCAAAATTGACAGACAACCAAATCAGCAAGCAGCAGCCATCAACAAAGACTGTTACTTACATACAAAGAGACCAGAATGAAGAACGAGTGCCCCTAGTTGTCACCTACAACCCACAACTGGAGATCCTACGAAAGATTGCCAAGGAACTTCAACCTGTGCTACATGGGGACAACAGACTCTAAGACATATTCCCAGCCCCCCCTCTCCTTTCCTTTCGGCAACCACCAAACCTGTGGCGCATTATTGTCCGGAGCGCTCTGAAGGCCCCAACTGAAAAAAGGCACCTCACCATGCCCGCAGAACAGGTGCAAGACCTGCAGGCACATCCACATGTGACATTTGTATTTTCCACAATCCAACAGGTGCAAAAAATAAGGGGGACTTTTTCCCCTGAGGTCTAACAATGTGGGTATCAAAATCGTGTGTGCAAATATCCAAACCCACAGGCCTTTATGTGGGGAAACAGGGCAGGAGACAAAGTCAGCGTATGCATTCACCAGATTTCCCATTAAAAACAGAACGGGGATCTCCCAGTGGCCGCAAATTTTCTTGGGAGAAAATCACCCCAGGAAGTTTTGTAGGTTCGATCTCAAGGGAAATTTTAAGATCGAGGGGAAAGAGGAAGGAATGGGAAAATTAAATTAATGAAAAAAATTTAAAATCTGCAAAATGGGTTAAAAATTTCCAGCTTCATGTCAAACTATGTGTGAACTGTGGAACAACAAATCCCCCAATGATTGCATTGAAAAAGAGAAATAATTACTGATCACTCCTGTCAAACCCCCAAGTTTCCCGACTGTTTTTTTCTTGACCTGTTGTAAATAATGCTCTACTATTTTCGCATTTTGTTTTTTTAAGAATTCTAAGTCCTTTGAAAATCCCTGTCTTTTGTGTATAAAGCTGTGTATTTTCAGTTTGTTGTATAACACCAGCTTGAAGAAGGTAGCTAGTTCTCCGAAGCTCACTTCAAATTATCAGTTAGCCTTGAAAGGTATCGCCGTTTTTTTCACTTTTACTACTTTATGATAATGGTAAAATTTCCTATATGTGAGGGTAAGTATGTAAACCTTTAGGATTAGCAGATAATTTGAAGGTGCTAGCTTGAAGTTAGAGGGTGTTTTAAATCAATGGGATAACAATCAGTTATTTATCAGCAAACTTTTTTATTCAAAGAATAGATATCTATCACAGTCGGATTTTAACAATGTTTGTTTAAAAGGGGTTACAACAATTGGCCTCCTTTTACGCTGGTTGCCAAGCAGAGCTTGTGAAATGGAGGGAAATGTTTCTCCTCCCAGCAGGGAGTATCTTCATTCTCTGTAGACACGCCCCAAAGTGTTCACATGATGATTCATTCTGTGTGAGCTGGGGGAATGGAGAGGTTCTCAGCTGTCATTGCAATCATTGGAAGTGAAAAGTGTAACTAGATAGTGTATTTCAAAATTTCTCGATCTCTCTATATACATTTTAACTAGAATTTTCAATTGAAATTCAGGACACTGGGAAAGATTGGTGATATTTTTTACTCTGTCTCTCTCTCACACAGTGATAAATCCTACAGATTATTACACCTCTGACCTCTAAAGATCTGCAGAACAAAACTATACGCTTTATCTGTTTGTATTTACATGGGACTGCACATCTGTATCACAAGTGGTTTACCTGTGACCTCGCATCTGTCTCACAAAAGTTTTTTTTACTTGGGACTGCACAATACAGCTGTATTCTCTATCTGTAATTTTTATGGGACTGCTGTGTACAGCTGTGTTCTTTGTTTCTGATTTACGCACAGAAGTGATTTACGTGGGGCTGCACATCTGTGTCACAAAACAGTTTTATGTGGCACTGCAATGTGTAGCTGTGTTCTCTCTGTAATTTGCATGGGACTTCACATTTTACATTGGACTACTGTGTTCTCTCTTTCTGTTTTACGTGGGACTGCACATGAGATTTACGTGGGCCTGTTGATGTGAGACTTGCATCTCACATGGGACTGCAGTGTTTTCTCTTTGTTTTACGTGGGGCTGCACATGAGATTTACGTGTGCCTACCAATGTAAGACTGCACATGTTACATGTGACTGCGTTGTTCTCTCTCTATTCTGTGCATGCTGCTGCTTGTACATGCACTCCCATCTGCAACCTCATCCCCCTTGCGCGTTCCCGTCTGCGACCTGTTCGCTACATCTACTTAGCCTGCGTGTTCTCGTCTGCGGTCTGGGTGGGACAGAACGCTCAGTCAGTAATGCTTTAGCTGGACGTAACCGACCTGGACTCACACACTGTTGCCAAGTACAAATAAAGCAGCCCATTTTCTTAAAATATAGCACTAAGGGTAACCAAGGACGGACATGCTTAGTTTTTTGGTCCCCTCATTTTAAACTATGATCTTCGTAGTGAGGCAACCCCTTTAATTGTATCATGGCATGAACAAAGGAGATTTCTTAGGACCTCAAAAGAAAAGTTGTTGATGCTCATTAGGCTGGGAAAGGTTACAAAACTATCTCCAAAGAGTTTGGACCAGTTTACAGACAGGCTGTGTTCAAATGGAGTAAACTCAAGACCATAATAATCCTACCCAAGAATGGTTGAACAACAAAAACCATGCGAAGAAAATGGTGTATAATAGTTAGAGATGGGCGAATTTCTCGATATTTGATTCACCGACTTCGCCAAATTTTCCGACAAAATTTGTTTCGGTCCAAATTACTTCGGGACGAATCGCGTTAAAAACAGTTATTTCCAGGCTGCACAGAGCCTGTAGGGTGCTGTAGAACATTGTGCCATGCTTAAATATGCAGAGGGAGCTTGGTTTGGTCTTCATACACTGTTGTGTTTTAGTATGACACGCATATGACTGCCGCCGCTCTTAGAACCGCTTCACTATAATATTTCTTGGGCACTTAATAGGGCAAAACTGACCAAAAAACTGAAGCGGGAATGCAGCCTGATGGCAGTGCCAGCTGGAAAAAAAAAAGCTGAGGGCTCAGGTGGCAACTTCAGTAAGCCATGAAGTGGCACAGTGACAGAGTGTGGAGGTGACGGCATCAGCCACAGCAGCATGAGGTCAGAGAGTAGCACAATGACATTCTGGAGGTGGCAAAAACAGGAGTAGGCCACAGAGTGGCAAAATGGCAGAGTGTGGAGGTCACAGCAGGAGCAACAGCAGCAGCATGGGGTCAGACAGTGGCACAATGACACAGTGTGGAGGTCATGAGAGCAGCCACAGCAGCAGCAAGAGGTCAGACAGTGGCACAATGACATTCTGGAGGTGGCAAAAACAGGAGTAGGCCACAGAGTGGCACAATGACAGAGTGTGGAGGTCATGGCAGGAGCAACAGCAGCAGCATGAGGTCAGACAGTGGCACAATGACAGAGTGTGTAGGTCACAACAGTAGCCACAGCAGTAGTATGAGGTCAGACAGTGGCACAATGACATTCTGGAGGTGGCAAAAACAGTAGTAGGCCACAGAGTGGCACAATGACCAAGTGCGTAGGTCACGGCAGTAGCCACAGCAGCAGCATGAGGTCAGACAGTAGCACAATGACATTCTGGAGGTGGTAAAAACAGTAGTAGGCCACAGAGTGCCACAATGACAGAGTGTGGAGGTCATGGCAGCAGCAACAGCAGCAGCATGAGGTCAGACAGTGGCACAATGACAGAGTGTGGAGGTCACGGCAGCAGCAGCAGCAGCATGAGGTCAGAGAGTGGAACAATGACATTCTGGAGGTGGCACAAAGAGGAGTAGGCCACAGAGTGGCACAATCACAGAGTGTGGAGGTCACGGTAGCAGCCACAGCAGCAGCATGAGGTCAGAGAGTGGCACAATGACATTCTGGAGGTGGCAAAAACAGGAGTAGGCCACAGAGTGGCACAATGACAGAGTGTGGAGGTGGCACCAACAGGAGTAGGCCACAGGGTGGCACAATTATAGAGTGTGGAGGTCACAGCAGCAGCCACAGCAGCAGCATGAGGTCAGAGAGTGGCACAATGACAGAGTGTGGAGCTGGCACAAACAGGAGTAGGCCACAGAGTCGAACAATGACAGAGTGTGGAGGTCATGGCAGGAGTAACAGCATGAGGTCAGAGAGTGGCACAATGACAGGGTGTGGAGGTGACTGCAGTAGCAACAACAGAAGCAGCAGCATTAGGTTATAGAGTGGCACAATGACAGAGTGTGGAGGTGGGTGGCATTACCAGTCCCTGGTAAAGATGATGGTATGCGATGGAGAAACTGGCAGCAGATGTGTGGCATCAGGCGCGTGGCGGCATCAGAATAGTGGCTGAGGCAGGTAGTTTGAACCCAGACTCATTTCTCAAAGTTTTGGCACAATGACAGAGAGTGGAGGTGACTGTCAAAGTTTTGGTGAGGCGTCATGGCTGATGTAATCTGACGCCTACGGCATTGGTGTGTGGACATCCTGGCCGATCCACGCCTGATTCATCTTGACAAAGGTCAGTGGTTCCACATTTCCAGTGGACAAGCGGGTTCTCCTTGGGGTAACGATGGCCCCCGCCGCACTGAACACTCGCTCTGATGCCACACTACTGGCCGTTCAGGACATCTTCTCCACTGCAAACTCGGCAAGTAGCGGGCCACCCATCCAGTTTGGTGCCGTAGTCCAGCGGATCTTCTAACTGGGGTGGCAGAGTGCTGTCCAAGTAGGCCACCACCTGTTGGTTCAAGGACTGCTCCAGGTCCTGCTACTACTGCTTCTGGCGACTGTTCTCCTCACTAGGCGGGTGAAGGAAGCTGTTCATCAGTGACACAAGACTTAGGTTGCTGCTGATGGAGCTGGAACTGCTCCTACCCCGCCCCCACCTTCCCACAGCAGCCGCGGCAGTAGTACGTGGGAAAAGGTAAACCCCCGGTCCCCTGTCGTGAAGGGACTACCCCCGCACGGGCAGGGCCCAAACTGATCGGGGGTTTCCCTATAGTATTTGATTTTGTCTTCCCTAAAGGCTGGGAAAAAAGGCTCCCTTTTGGACCGGTACGAGGGCCCATTGGGGTGGAGGCCAAAAGTCTCCCTCTCCCGGGTGGGCTTTTGGCTGTCACTGCCAAGCTCAGCTGCGGGGGAAATCTGCAAAATGACCCCGGGGAACTCCCTCCCTCCACTATGTATATGTCCGGTGCTTCGGGTCATCTGCCTCGTTTTCCCTCATCCCATCTACCCCTCCAGCTGCTCCTGCTCCCCCTTTCCCCTTCACCTGGGTAAAAATCCCTCATTTCCCCAGAAAATGTTCTGCTCCGATTCCCTCCTCCAACCCCCCCCTCCTCCCTCCCCCCTCCCCCTCCAGTTCAGCCCCCCCACTGGATCATTGGCCGCAAGTTTAAAGTCGCCACATCTCCAGTCCCTGCCCAGACAGATTTTTCAGCATCGTTTCCAGGACATGAAGCAGTGGAATGACGTATTCGCCCGTAGTCCTGGCGACTGAAAAATAGGTGGCCTCCTCGAAGGGCCTTCAGCAAAATGGGGTGTCACGTGACTCCCAAAGGCTGCCCTCAAAGTAACACAGGGGAGTACCCCTGCCCACCTGGTCATAAAAAAAATCGTTAAGGCCTTTTTTGTTCTACATTCGGTCCAACATGTGCGGGCTGGAATTCAACGGGTGGAAACACGCTATCAGAGGGGTTTGGGGGAGGCCGTTCTGCGCTCCCAACCGAGGGGGGTTTTCCCTGGTTTGTAGGAATGGTGAATGCATCACAGTTTCCTGGCCATTTTCAAATCTCAAAAATTGGTGGAAGCCCTCGGGAAAAACCTTTTCAAATCAGATTGAATACGTGCGCTGCAGGGCGCAGGGACCATCCCTCCCGGTGCAACGGGGACAAATGCTCCTCCCTTTTCCTACCATGGCCCCCTTTTGCGTTGGCGCGGAGAAAAGCCAACATCGTTTTCTTGCTGCATGACGAGGAGCATTTCCCCCCCGTGTGATTTCGTTCGCCGAGCAACCGGTGTAGAAGCGGAACCCTGGCCTTTCAATTGGTATGAGGAGCGATTTTGTGGAGGGGTGAGATGGTGGTGGGGGTGGGGGAGGAGGAGGGGACATTGGGGGCGGGGGGGGCATTTTTACAACCCGGGGGAGAAAGCGGGTCTCTGCCAAGTTGTTGGTGTGCCCGGGCAGGAAGCACATTTTACCCAGGGGCCGTAAAAGGGCATGTACGGGCCCCGACCGATTACAGCTCCAGAGTCCGCGCTGCGTGCACCTTGGAAAAACCAAAGCTAAGGGGTGGCCCACCCCTTCTGTTTAATTTTTATGAAGTGCTGGTACTGCCTTTTTGGGAAAAAAATTACGGCTTGGAAATCTCCATCTCGGCTCGGAAAAGCCACTAGTTCTCTGAACGGTGCAGGTCCACCCTTTTTAAAGGGAGGGGGCGCGCACCAACAAACTTGGAAGAGTACGGGAGCTTCTGTCCTTAGGTGGGTTTGGACGCTACTGTTGCTCTTTGCAATCGCCTCGCTAACGACTGCTGGGGCCCTGAGTAGCGAGGAGCAGGGCATTGGACCCGGGGGATGATGTCAAAGAAAACAGCTCCCCTTTTGCGGGTGGTGGAGCCCTTTACTGGTGCAATGGCATGCGTGCCAGGGGGCGCTCTTGGGTGTTGCTCGGGGGCAGGTGGACCACCCATCTGGCCCCCGTTTCTCCCAGGCCCGGATGGGCGCTGCATGTGTTGACGCAAGGCCCTGATGCCAAAGTTAGTCCCTGGCCCCGCTTCACTTTTGCCCCAGATTCTACCCTTTCCCATATTCGGCTCCTCCTGTTCTTTGCAAAGAACTGCCACCCCCGCCCAGTAACGGATTTTACCGCCAAGCTCCGCATGAGTGCTACTGCAGCCGCTGCCACGCTGAGCCCCCCTGCCCCTACTTTCTTGGACCCGCAAAACGGGTTTTTTCCCCGTGGTGCTTGGCTTTCCCCACCTCACATGTGCTATCCGCTGACTCACGGCCACCCCGATCCATTGCTGGCTGCCCGCTGCCTGGCCAAAACTGACGCCCTTTTCCGCGATGATGAAGCCCTTTCCCCACCCCCCAAGTGCGGTCGGGTACATCATCATTATTTTTGTTTATTCACGCTGTCCTCATCCCGGTCTTGGTAGTAGAGGCTGACCCCACCAACGACCCCCCCATGCCACTCTCAACATCTATCTTTTTCCCCCTACGCAAGAAGAGGGAAATTTGGGGCCCCTTTCTTCGCTGCCAGTTTCTGCTGACGCCCTCCTCAAATTGTTCATCCCGCTATATAGTGGCGTGGCCCAGACCACTAGTAGATCTCTGGCTGAGGGACCGGAGGGGGCCCGGGCGGGTTGAGGACAGGTGGGGCCCCGGGCCCGCTCCCGGGGCCATGCCAACTAAAAGGGGTTTTGTCTGCGTTTCCCCCCCCACTCTTGGCGGGGTTTTTGTGTCATCTGGGGGGGAGTGGATGCCTAGTCAACCAATCAAGAACCTTGGGTTGCTGTCAGACACGGCCCCTAGATGACAGCGGCATTTTTTTGGCCTCACGATGACCCCGCTGCGACGTCCCCCTTTCGTGCTTTGGCCTTGGTGGAAAGTTTTTGCCTCTGCCCCCGCAGGTGAAGGCCCGCCACCCCTTGTTTGACACATGTTTGTTCTAAAATGTACAGACACTGTTTGAGAAGATACTGTTATGATAAATACAACCCTGTATTTGACTCCAAATGAAACCCACTAGAACTTGGGTAACCCCTTGGGGTATAAATTGCGCCCCCAAAAGGGGAGGAAAAATTGATTGTATGTGCCCTTTAAAAACCCGTGTATTTTACTGAAATAAAAGCACAAAAAGGTTAATTTAACCCTTTTGGATTGAAATTATGCAACAGAATTTCTTTTGTGGCGGTGAAAAACAAAGTTTCTTTTACTGAGTACAACTGCAGAACAACGCTTAATTAACCCCTGGATGTAAATTGCGCAAAAGAATGAGCAGCCAGAAACTACTAGCATTGTAGCGTGTTAAAAATGCGTGTATTTTACGGTACACAACAAGAGAAAAAAAATTGTAATTAACCTTCGCTTGTGAATTAGGCTACAGGAAAAAAAAATTTTTGGTGGTGAAAAAGACGTTTTTTTGGAACTCTATTTTATTATAAATGTATAAATATTAGCCATACACGTAACGAAAATATCAAACATCAATCAGAACAAATGTCCAACAAAAATTAGCCTAACTCGGCATCAAATGTCCATGGAAGTCCAGCTTACTTGGCTCAAATATAACGAAAAACAAGGCTTAGCCACCCAGGCAAAACTAAAAACTCCCCATTCTGGGCAAAAATAGAACGGAACAGAAATTTTACCCAATAATGGGAAAAATAAACTGCCTGCCTAAGCTGGTCCAGACTAAACCTATTTACACCTATATACACCTATATACACCTTATTATCAAACCTAAAACACACACAACACTCGGCTAACACACAGCCATCCATACCTCATCACCTCAGGCGAACTACCCGTGCATTCACTCCACACATAGTGCAAACATTTTTTATATTATTATGACTTAATGACTAGCTTGCATACTTCAATGTCCAAAATGTCCAAAAATGTCCATTAACAAAGAAAACCAAAATAAATCAGGCTTTTTGCCTTAGGGACCACCACGACCCTTTACAGAGTCCACCCCTCCGTCTCTCGTAGTGGTTTCCCACAAATACCCCTCCCCACCTCACTAAACCCCGGAAAACCCCTTCTAACTAACACACTTATTTACATCATACTTACACATAACATACAAAAAAAAAAAAAAATACAACAAAGAAAACCAGGCTATCTGCCTTAGGGCCCGCCACGCCCCTCATGAAGTCCACCCCTTCGTCCTTCGCGGCGGTAACCCCCCAACCCCCCTCCCAACCTAACTAGAGCCCCAAAAGAAAACCCTACTACCTAAACATATCCTATATACAATTATATACATGCTTCCTATAACTATATACATATATAAAGTATTACACAAAATCTAAAGAAACCAAGTCTTTCATGAAACCAACATACCTGCTCAACAATACTGGGAGCTCGCCACACGATCCACACCACCCCTGCCACCGGCGCATGGATCCAGCCTCCCGGCGCACCACCCCCGGACACACCCCCCACCCCCACAGGCATAGCACCCGCAGAGCGCCCGCCACCCATCTCCAACAGCCGCAGCCAGCTGCCAGCCCGAGCGACCCGACACCCAGAGTTCCACCCCCCCCAGGGCAAGAAGCGCGCCCGTAGACGATACTCCCACACAGCCACACCACCAACGAGAGGCAGCCGCGAAACCGTGCACCGGCCCCTCTTATCACTAACAACTCAACAACTGCAGGCTTTCTTATGAATGCAGTGTTTGGTGCCTGTAAGCCCCTTACTTCATAGCGGCCTAAAAACCAAAACAAAATGCTACTGTCTCATGCCGAGCCCACCGGAGGGAGGGTGTCCAGAATAGGGCATCTCTAAAGTAGCAGCCCCTCCACAGGAAGGCAGCCCTTTCAGCAACCCATTCTATCCACCTCCAAAGAATCTTAATTTTTGCCAGGTCACCAGTGATGTTCCTAAGTACCTCTCCCTCGGGAAGGACTTTCTGCTGGGTGGCGTACACTAGACACCGGTGCTATCCACGTGTAATACTTTCACCACCTGAGCTACTTATATTAAATTGTAGACACGATCACCCGACCACCAAGGTTCTTGAACGTCCCATAGGCCCACTCCGGATAGGAAAGGTTGGCTAGGTCTCGCCAGCCGGTGGAGGCCCCTACCAGTTGATAACCCGTCACGTTGAAGTGACATTGAAGCAAGAAATGGTCCATGGGCTTTTCCATCACCTGAACCGCACTCCTCCAGGACAACCCCCTCCTCGGGGAGTTCTGTAATACAAGTTGTCCCTGGGACGTACAACCTCCCGTGACAGCAGCGCCAGGAGCCAAGTCCCAAAACTTGTTAGAACCCTCTTGTTGTTAACAAGACTCAGGCCCCACCCGAAGGTCCAGTACTGGGCATCCCTGAGGTGCCAGCGACTTCTGGAAATGGTCAACAGGACCCCAGTGTCCGAGGACCTTCCACGACCCTGAGATCCTTGATCTCCCACATCCCCAGACCCCACCGCGAAGAGCTTCGATCGGTGCACATACTCGAGATTTCGCGTCTGCGTGCGTATTCCTTCACCCACATCCCCACCCTCCTGTCTCCCATTCCTGGAAATAAGAAAAACCATTCCCGGCAAGAGAGTACCCACCCAGGAGCCTCTGAAGCAATTCACCTAAGTTGAACTTAAAAAAGGTGTTCACAAGGAACACCTCGGGGTTGACCATCAGATAACCCCCTAACTTCGTGGTGCGGTAGCGTCACCTCCTCCTCTTTATTATGTTTCAGCCTGTTCCCCCATACATTTTAAAAACATGTCTAAGATCCATGACCCGACAAGAATCTGGGCAAAAGACACCCGCTCCCAAATAGATGAAAGCGGAAGCAGGTAAGTTATTTATCAAGCAAAACCCTTTCCCTGAGGACAAACCATCCTTCCACTGATTAACCTTGAAAGTGGCGTACCTTCAGCCCCTGCCATCCCAGTTGTAAGTAGGGTAATCACCGAAGTCGACTGTGACGTCCAAGATCTTAGCTGATAACTGGTCCTTTGGAGGTGTTGCCGGGAGATCAAAAGAATGGATCTCTTCCTCCAACCAGAGACTTCCGCACTGATCCCAGGTTGAATCATGGACCCGGACACAGCCGATTAGAGATCCACCTCTGACAAACCAACCTCTGCCTCCTCTTTCTATGTCGACAAAGATGGTCACACACGTCATCGGCGTACGCTACTACGCCTTAAGAGTGAGCTCTGGGGCGGCCGGGACCGCGCCGACTCCCGCAACGGTCCCTCGCGCTCCATCCGCCTCAAGAGGGGAACGATCGCGAAACCACGTATAACAGCGGCTCAGCGGGCACCCCTGCTCGCACGATACCAGACGCCAAACAGCATAAGGCCAGTCCACACCAAACCGTTCACCGAGCGCGAAATAACTCTGCATTGGCATATAAGTCTTTTAAGCATGCCATGAAACCCCTGCGCAGTGCCGTAACTTCAAGGACAACCAGAGGTACTCATGGTTCACTCGATCATTAACGCTTTTCCTGATTCCAATGACAGCAAATAACCCCACCCAGTTGGCCGCCATACCCTGCACCACTGGCCACAACCGGACCCAAGTACGGCACTTAAGGAAACTCCGGCCTGAAAGAGCATTGCTGGACCCCGAAGAAAGGATGGATCGCGGAACTGCAACCAGCCTGTTGAAAAGGACATTTGCCAATAACCTGTACGTTCCGTAATGAGAAGAGCATGTGCCCTCCAATTCTCATACGGGACCGGATTCTTTACCCTTTGAACAAAGGATCACCGCAGACCCCGCCTCATTGACCAGCGGAAGTGTACCCGAGATCGGCCTCGTTATAACACACTGTCATGAGGGACCAAGATCTCTAAAGGCCTGATAGAATTCCAGATGTTAAGCCATTTGGACCTGGCTATTTCTTGACTAGAGTCCGTCAATCGCCCGCTTCACTTCCTCCTCAGTGATCTCTTCTGCCAAAACATCAAAGAGGGGTCTACCCTGGCTTCGGGAAAGGCCATCCAGCCAGGAAACCCCGACATCTCATCCCGTCCGAGAATCCTTCTCCCCTAAGCGAGCACGGTAGTATGCTCTGGACGACCTCCAGGATCCCTGATCGCGAACGATTCATTGATCCTGTACAATCAAGTCAGGCCCAAACCATCAGAAACTACCTTCGCCTTACAGCTCTATGTATGTGTCGGGGGAGCGGTAACCTGCGAAATCCTCTCAAGAACTAAGACGAGTGTCTATCATACTGGACTCTTCAGAGAGCTTTCACTCTGGAGATGACCCGCGGTCACCCCCATCCGTGACAAGCTGCTCGATTTCCTCCTCAGGCCTGATACATGCGTACCTGCACAGTGTCTGAGCTCGAGAGCTGGGGAAGAACATCGCTGCGTCTTATTCTTAAACATCTCCACCACTCGTCTTTACTGCCGCAGAAACCAATTAAAGTGTTACCTGCCTCTGAAGAAAAACCTCAAAGGATAGTCTTACATCTGTATCCTCCAGGAGAGACGAATTCCGCCACCAGTATCCCGGGCCCATAGCCGACGGTAGTCTCTGAAACATCAAAGAAAAGGAAATCAAACATGGTCAGAGAATACCACTTCCTACAACGAGACACCGGTGACGAAAGGTCCCTCCCCTCCTTCAAAAAAACCATCCTATACGGGACCCTACAATCTACCACTAAAATAGGGTGTAACCGGGGTGACCTGGTGAGCATCCTATGTGAAGGTCCCACCAGGCAGCCATCTGAGCTATTCTATTGAAGTGACACTATCATATAGCCCAGGCGATTCTCAGGAGCCTCCCCTATCTGAAGGCCTTGTGATGTGATGTTTTAAAAATCACCACCCAAAATCACCTGACGCTAGAAAAAGAAGGGGCTTCACCTTCATGAAACAGGCTTTTGCGCTCCCACTGGTCTGGACATAGATATTAATGAGTCTTAGCTCTGCCCGTCCATGTCTGACGACGATAACCAGCACCTCCCCATCTCTAACTCCCATAACCCGTCGCTTTTAGACCGTGCGGTAAAAAGGACCGCCACCTCGGAATAACGGCTTGCTGCGAGGGACCAGAATGAAAGAACCGAAGCGCCACTCACTCCCAATCGAGCCATCATTTAAACGCTGCGATTGTATATATCCTAGTTTCCTACAAAAATAAATGTCGCTCAACGCGGCTGAAAAACAAAACCGCCGTGTAACGTGCCGCATCCACTGATGCTGTCTACGTTAATGGAGGCCAAAGCTTTCAACTGAGAGGACGTCGCCATCCTTGGTGATGGAGTTAGAGAGCCCCTGCCTGCAAACCAACCAAGCAAAATACAAAAAAAAAAAAAACACAGAAAAATAGAAATAAATATAGAATGCATTTTGATAATGCAAGAAAAACCAACCTATAACCACTAAATGGTGGAAAAACAGAAAGACCTCCATTTTAGCGGGATTTATCTTTTGCTTTCCCTCCCTATTTTGGAACCGATTATTAAGCGTTTATCCCCCTTTGTTACTATCCTGCCTGCCTGAGGCCCTTTTACTTTGGTGGACCTGAAGCGTGGACCGGAGTAAGGGCACCTTTTTGTATTCTATGAGGACCAACGTAGACGTCCTCGCCTTCTCCTCTGACCCCGACGAGCCCCTCCCTTACCTGTTTGTTCTCTTAAGGCAGACAGAGGATCCATCTGCTTCACCATCAACACACGGCGGACCCGGCGCCGACCCCCTTCCTGAGGAAACCTTGTCCCAGTGGAGGGAGCCGCTCCCCCGGACGCCCCACCACCTCCAGACGCCCCGACCCGCCGCACTCTCGACCTCGCCTGAGGATGGGAAGTCATCCTCAAGGTGCGGCTCAACTTGTTTGAAAGGACCACCAGCGGTAGGAAGGGCATGCCTCCTTAGGTACCCCGGTCCCGGAGGCTCAGGGAAGATGGTTTTAGGACCCCCCTCTCCCTTTTGCCTCCTGCTGGCCCTTAGCTCCCCCCCCTTCTTTTTTCTTCTTTTTGCCCTCCCCCCAATGGCTCACAGAATCATCGTCACGGGAGTCATTAGGGAGAAGGCACCCCCAACAACGCTCTAGCCCCCCTCCTCCGTCGCTCAGCTCGCTCTCACGCTGGGTCTCAGCAACGATGGTGGACCGGACCTGAGGAGGGCCAAGATTACCCCCAGCTCCCCTCTACTCTGCCTACTGCCTCTCCAGGCGGCGCTGTCTGAGGCCCAGTGTTTCTCCTTCACTGACCCCGGCCCCCTTTCCTCCGCTAGAGCCCTTCACCCCTGACACACCTCCTACAGCCGGGGCAGCAACTTGCGTTGGCAAAGGACATGCGACCCCGGCTGAACGGAGTCCCCCAGTCCCCACACAAGTGGCAGCTAATCATCGGCCCAAATGTGTCGCCCAGTATGCCCCTCCGCGCGCATCAGGGCACATTTTCTGCGCCTTCAGCCTCCGCTAGAAGTGGCCCGGGCTTCCACACTATGTGGCACAGTCTTCAGCTCCCCCTGTAAAGACCTGGATCCGGTCTCTCCCGAGGAAGGCGGCCGATGGTATGTTCGCAAGACCGACCTTCTTGGCGCTTCAGCTTACTGAAACGAACCGAAGCCACCTTACCCAGATACCAACTCAACAAGATTTTTTCGGGGACACCCATGACCATCGCAAAGCGCCTCCAGCCAGGTCATGATGTCATAAACCAGAGAGTGACATCGTTTATGGTGATAAACGGTCACCTCTTTTCACCTCACTCTGGTGAGATATTGTCGCACCGGAGAAGGGGGACCATTCAGGACGTAGCTTGGCCAGCTCATAGATCACCAGAAGAGTTCCAGCCCCTCCGCCTGAACAAAGCTGACAATCAACACGTTGAGCCTAGGGGTGGATCAGTGCCAAGAAGACTTTTGCGCTGAGCTAATACCTCGGAGCAGCTCCATCAACCCGAGATCTTGGTGGTCACCATCATTGCCCATCCCAGATTAGCCGGACACTTATCCAACGGGCCACCTGTCTGGCCCCCTGTGTGAAGCGCCCAAATGACATTCCCCCCTGTTTTTTAGGGTTCTCTGGAAGGCCCCCAAACTGTGAATCTTTCGAACAGTAAAAGAGAGGTCCACTTCCTTCCCCTCTTTTGGGGCGTCCTCTCTCGCCTTCTTCAGGGCCGTCCCAGACGACCGTTGCAAATGTGCGACTCCCCGGGTCTCCCGCCGGTAGGGAGGTGAATGGCCCCGCCCCCTAAAGCCACGCTAGCGTATGCTACGCCTACTCTGAGGGAGCTAGCTCCCTGATGTCGGGGTCCCCCGATGGCTCCGTCCATCTGCAGGCCAGGCCTGCTCCTATTGGACTAATTTCAGATGAGTTTTTTCATCCTTAGCAAGCAGCATTCCATTACCATTCTTATTACCGTTCTCTTTGTTTTTTTCCTCATCCTCTACCCACTGACCAGCTGTATCCATGGCGACCACTTCATCCCTCATTGGGAGGCAGAACAACGCCCCCTTAGCATCCATGGCCACCATGATACCCCTGACATCCCCCATACTTTCTCCTTAGCCTGTGGTGATCCACCAATAGTTATGAGCCTTTGTTTAGATCTGCAATATATGAGATCACCCCTCCTATGCCCGACCGCCGCCCTTCTGCACATCCCCGGAGTTCTCCTTCGCGATTGAGGGACTCCCCCCCTGTCAGTGGATCCCCTCCTGGATACCTTTGGGACTGCCCGCACCATCCTGTTGCTGTCTCAACTTAGCTGCCTTATAAAAATGACCAGGCGGTTTTGAGGTACACAGCCTTTCCTCTCCCGCGTAAAACCCAGAGCCCACTATTCCAGAGCTGGGTCCTGCGGGTGGAGAGGGGTTCTGGGGCAGCTTGCAAGCCACCCCAGCTTCCATGACAGGCCCTGAAGCCAGCCAGTCCCCGGGGACCCACTCACGCGATTTGATATCTTCTTTGTCGCTATCCCTTCTTTTCTTGCATTTGGTTGCTACTGTATTCCGGCCTCTTCCGCAAATTCTCATCCCCCAAAAACTAGCCCCAGGCATCCGCACAGGGATTTCTAATAGCTGGGATTTCACGGAGGGCCATGTCCCACAAGAATTGGCAGGCTCCTCCCCCTTCTTCATCCTCGGATGAAGGGGGCAGGTGCGTTTAGAGCTGAGCAGCCAACTGTGCCTTAATGAAGACAAGTCCTGATGGCATTTCCACACTGCTTTGTAAAATCCTGACTAGCCGTGGTCACAGAGATGGTGACCGAGCAGCTAGTATTTCTCCTAATTCTTCTGGCGATACCCAATCCCCTGAATGAATAACGGGGTGTGCCTCACTCCCGGGCTTCTGCCCGCCCCCCTTCCTCTCTGCTGTACCACTTTGCTGGTCCACTGTCCCGCCCCCCGGGGTGGGGGGGCCAACTTCATGCCTGGCTCAGTAACCTGATTATTTTCCTTGCAGGCGTTTCCGTTCGTGCTCGGCCCGCCCTCCCGAGCGGCGCCGCAGCGCTGCCGGTCGAGGCACTCATCTCATGCCCTTCTCCAAATATGGCCTGTCTCCGCCGGCGTCATCACGGGCGGGGCTTTCTTGAAGCACTTCCAGGTTTCCCGGCCGTCCACTTCCGTTTGGCGTTCGCCCCGCGATGACGCATCCACAGAGCGGACTCGCCGCGCGCAGCGTACCGCCCACCCTCATAAAACGCTCTGTCTCTGGCTGACTACCGACAACGTGGCCACGCTCCTCCTTCTCCTGGCGTCCCGGGCTTGCCGGGCGCCATGTTGGTTGCGAGCAGCTCCCGCTGCTGCCCGCCTGCATCTCCCTGAACCGCTGGTCGTTACGGAGCTTCTCCTGGAAGGGTCCTGCCCCATCCAGGATGCTCCTGTGCTCCTCCTCCAGCTCTGCCAGGTCCTCTTTTAGGTTATTAATAACGGCCGTAAGCGGCCCCCTCTTTGCGGCACCGAGGTGGTTACGGCGGTAACGGTCCTCCTGGCACTATCTCTCTTCACCACCTCGATACAGCCGCCAGCCCTCAAATCTCCTGGAAAACCGGAGATAGTGGCCGCCACGCCTCTGCACCTTCACCTGCCCTGATTGTCCCCCAGTCCTCAACCTCGGCCAGGTAATTTTCCCTTAATTCACCCGCGGCTCTCACCGCCGCCTCTGCCGCCGCACGCATGTCCCCCGTGTCGCTGCGGGGTTCATCCTGTCGGGGCGGCAGGGCAGCAGGGCCACCGGCCGGCAACATATTAGCAGCGCCCCCCGCCGCTTGCACGGAGCGGGGAGCGATATGAACAGGCTGCTCCAGGCTAGAGCCTGCGCCCCCGCCCTCCTGGGGAGGCTGCCACCCCCCCAGGAAGGCAGGTGAAGTCCGGGGCGCTCACTCTCAGATGACACAAGAGTGTGGCTCCTCAGCAAAAAGTCCAAGCAAAGCACACCAGATGGTATATGGTGGTCACACAATAAAGTCTATGCACGAAGCACTCTCCACACACCTCCCAGGACAAGTCCTAGCCTGGGACTACCCCTAGCCCCCCCAGGGGGCTGCCACCCCCCTGGGTAAGCCGATGACAAATGGGGTACCTACTGGCCGATGGTGTTGTCCAGTGGCTGATCCAAGGTCCCAGGCCGCAAGGCTTCCCCAGGCAGGGTCTCCCTACCGGGAACCCCACTTTCTCACACCCAAAACCCGACGGCTCCCCCCCCCAATTTTGGGGCGGCTGCTGGCCCCCAGACTTGCCCCTGACATTTTTTTGGAGCACCAAAGCAGCATAAAAACGTTTAATTTAAACCCCCGGGGATGTAAAGCGCAAAAGAATTGAGCACCAAAAAACACAGCTTTGTAGGTTTTTACAATTGCGTTTTTTCACGCTACACAACAAGGAAAAAATGTAATTAACCTTTGCTTGTTAATTATGGCCCGGGAAAATTTTAATTTTGGGGGAAAAAGAGGGTTTTTCTTGGAGCACCACACAGCAAAACAATGCTTTTTAAACCCCTGGATTAAAATGCGCAAAAAATTGAGAAGCCCAAACAAAAACTTTGTAGCGTGTTAAAATTCGTTTTTTTCTACCTACAAAAGAAAAAAAATTGTAAATAACCCTTTTTCTTTAAATTTAGGCCCCCCCCCCCCCCCCCGGAAAATTTATTTTTGCGGTAAAAAAACGGTTTTTTTTTTGTCACCACAGCAAAAAAACAATGCTTAATTTACCCCGGGATTTAAATTGTGCAAAAGAATTGAGCAGCCACAAACATATCTTGTAGCATGTTACATTGCGTTTTCTACGAAAAACAAGAGAAAAAATTGAAATTTAAACCTTTGTTGTAAATTAGGGGTAACGGGAAAAGTAATTTTGGCGGTGAAAAAGAGGTTTTTTTTTGTCACCACACAAAAAACAACGTTAATTAACCCCAGGATGAAAATTGCCAAAAAGAATTGAGCACCCACAAACCACTAGCTTTGTAACTTTACAATTGCGTTTTTTCTCCACATAACAACTGTATAAAATCATTCTTTTAAGGCTATCACAATCAGCCAGGGGCGCCCCTTCCCCTGATCATCATGAGGGGTGTGAGCTCCCCACGTCGCGCCCGGACTTAATATGCGGTGACGTCACAGAATCCCGCCGGTCCTGATTGGTTTTAATTCTCACATTCATGCAGGCATCCCCTTCTCCTCCCAGAGTGCTTTCCCCTGTACCATGTGCTCCAGCCATCTTACAATCAAAAGCACACTTCGTTCACCCGAAGTCCCCCAAAACTCGACTTGTTCAAAACCAAGTTTTCCTAAATTCTAAACGAATTCCACTTCGTTAGAATCAATTCGCCCATCTCTAGTTAGGAGCATTTTTGATCAGTGGTCCTTTTGTTAGCTCTCTCCAGGGCCCTACTCTCACCATTCTGCCGTCATAAGACTCCCACATGCTACTTCGCAACCGCTCAAAATACAAAACGGAACCCGGCAGGGCTGCCCTCTTTCCCCCTTGCTTTTTGCACTCTGCATTGAGCCTTTGGCTGCAGCAATCAGACGGCACGATGATATTAGAGGCGTTCCATTAAAAGGCACGGAATTTAAGATCTCACTGTATGCTGATGATGTCCTCCTTACACTGACTAACCCTATGGTCTCCCTCCCTAACCTGCACGCTCTCCTAACTAGCTTTGGGGCTCTTTCTGGCAATAAAATTAATATGTCTAAAACGGAGGCTATGCCAGTGAATATTTCTAGTGATCTCCTTTCTTTTTTGCAAGCCAACTTTAATTATCGATGGCAGGCTGAGCGTTTGTGGTACCTGGGGGTCTATTTGATGCCGGTCTATGCCTCTCTTTTTAAACATAATTTCCCCAAACTTGTAGTGGAGATTAAGAGATTGCTGGATAGGTGGAATAAATTGGCTCTATCTTTATTTGGTCGTATAGCGGCGATTAAAATGACCATTCTCCCTAAATTGATGTATCTTTATGAGACATTGCCTGTTCCTATCCCTATGAAACTTCTCCGTTCTTTGCAATCAGACTTGATCCACTTTGTGTGGGGTAATAAGAGACATAGGATATCCCGGAGCGTTCTCTTGGCAGGTAGGATGGATGGGGGCTTGACAGTACCAGATATAGTCAAATATTACTGGGCCGCTCAGCTGCGAGCTATACCATCATGGTCAGCTGTATTTGCATACTCCAGATGGATGGAAGTGGAGAAGTTATGGCTGGCCCCCATTCATCCCAACTCCCTATTTTGGGCTACTACTTCTCAAAGGTTGAATATCACGCTACTACACTCCATGACCCTTAGTGGGGCTATTTGGAGGCGGTGCTACAAAAAATTTGGGTTATGCTCTGATGCCTCCACAATGACCTCATTTGTCTTCCATCCTTTACTCTTGGATGGGCGACCGGAGGAGAGTCTGAGACCCTGGTTTGACCGCAAACTGTTTTATTTTGTGGATCTGGTGGATCACCGAATATTGAATCTGAAATCTTTCGATGTTTTGCAGTCTGTTTGAAAAGGTTTGTCGGGCAGGGTACTCAACTAAGGGTTTGATATCTACAATATACAAATTCCTAATCACCCCTTCCCCGAACTCGCCTTTAGTCCACTCGTACATGGTTAAATGGGAGGCGTATCTGGGGTCCCCCGTCTCTAGAGACAATTGGCAACTAATATGGAAGCAGGCTGCTCGTTCGTCTATCTCTGCTCAAACTAAGGTGAACCAGTACAGGATTTTAATGTACTGGTATCACACTCCTACCCTCCTATATAAACTTAAGCCTGACATTCCGGACTGTTGCTGGAGATGTGGGGATCCCGGAGCGAATTTACAACATATATTTTGGGACTGCAGAATGATAAGACCGCTTTGGAGACAGGTCCAGTCCTTGGTGCTTGATATTACGCAGGTTAGGGTTCCTCTCACCCCGCAAACTTTCCTCCTTAATATTCCCTATACCCCGCTGGGACGTCAGATGGGCAGACTTTTCCTATACGTAGTGATGGCTACTAAATGTCTGATTGCAAAATTTTGGAGGCAAACCTCTATTCCCACCAAGCATGATGTATTTCTTCGTTTACAGGAAGTTAGGCGTATGGAATATCTCACTGCCTTGTCTTATAACCATTTGGACTCTTTTGACCATATATGGAAACCATGGGATGTTTACTGAATTCTTCAAGATTTGTAGAATCTCCTTTAGTTATACTTGGATTGCAAATTCAGTACAGGGAATCTCTTTACACTTGTGTGTCGTGTTCTTTTTCCTCCTCCGTCTTGTTAGTTTGTCTTTTTGTTTAACTGGTTTATTTGTTTAAATTGCCGTTTGTTGGACCTACTTTATTAGCTCATTAGGACGATGCTATTGACTAGTAAATTAAGACGGTGATTTAAATTTATTACTTGGATTTATCTATGCAAAGAAAATTATTTTTCTTCTAGCAATAATGGCTAACTGCTTTTCAGACTTGTTCCTATAACCAGTGAAATCAACTTCCATGTGTGATCTCATAAAACTTTTCCATCTATCTCACTAGATACCGAGTTTGGGGGTTTTACCACAAAGTAAAATTGATGTGGGAGGGCTTGCAAATTAAATAAACATTTTCACCATTCATCATTATTAAAAATTGTGTACCATTTTTGTTTCAGTTGCTACATTAGTGATCTATAGTGTACAGTTTGTCTTCAGGGGATGCAACCAGTGACAACAGCTCCTCAGTCCATAAATGCGCCGGACCGCCGCCCCCCAGCCCCTAGGGGAGGTGCGGCATGACCTGGCACGCTGGGCGCATGTAAATGCACTGGGCGGCCGAGTAGGCGTGGCGTTGGCGGGGCGGAAGCGCAGAGGTCCGGGAGACCTCCCCTTCCGCCCAAGGAGTCAGTGGCGTGGCGCCAGGCAGCAGTCCCGCCCTCCCTAATTTAGGGGTGATTTTATAATACTGGGTTAGCAGTATAGGTCTCATGGTGGCCTTTGGCGGCAGGGGTTCTTGGAGTTGGATGAGGAGTTTGGGTGAGGGAGTCATTAGGTATATGACTTCCTCAGGATTGATGAACGTTGACCCAGCCTGGCGAAGGTGGGGCTCTTTCAGGCTGGTATCCCTGGAGAGCGAATTGGGTGAGCCATCTAGTATGGCTTTTGGACCTCCGAGCCAGTGGAATACGGCTGGGGGTAAGATGGTTTGTCCCTTCGGGGATTTTTGGTCGCCAGGTCGCTTTTTAGCTCCAAGGACCTCTGCCCCAGTGGGAATGGCACGTTGTTGCCTGGTTATGATTGGTTGAGTTTTGGTTAAAAGAAGTTGGGTGGAGTTATTTGGTTTCAGATACTGGTTTATGGGTATGCATGTGGATATATATATATAGATGTACGGTGATTTGGTATATGTATATATTTAAGTATGTATATGTATTTATTAGATGTTTATTTATGTATATATTTATATGCAAAGTAATGTTTTATGTTGTATTTTTGTTAATAAAACGGCTGCTGTGGCCATTTCATTCCAGTCGGTGGTCTGTGTATTTATTTTAGGAAGGCTGGTCACGAGCAGCGGAGAGGAGGTAAAAAGGGGGCTATGGGGTTATTTCACATACTCATTTCAAATTTCATATGCCTCAAGGCAATCAAATTGAACAGCGAATACTGGGTGACCACCCTCCTTGATCCACGATCCAAATCAAAAGTCAGCAATTTCCTTCAACCCACTTCATTAGACAGTAGAATGCAGAAATTTGAGACAGGTCTCGTTGACCAACTGGAGACATCTGTTGCGTCTTCTTCACCTTCTAATGTCACGGTGGAATAGTTTTTAAAATAGTCAATTTCTTATTGCGAATTTTTATTCTGCGGGTCCATAAAGGCATTTTTGCTGGTTTTGGGGTCAGGCTACTTTAAAATGGATGCCAGGGGTGCCAGTAGGGCAGTACTCCTGTCAGGGGACCTAACCAAAAAAGGGGGCCCGGGGAATGTTAAAAAAGGAAGTATTAATGGGTGGGGGGTCCATTTGATTTAACTGCATGTGGCCAGGGAAAACGGTTTTTAATGGGAGACTGGCGGACCCTTTTTGTCTTACCGCACCCCTTAATTTTTTTTGGGGGCCCCGGCCAACTGAATTTTCCGCGTTCCCGTTGGGATGTTTTTCCCAACCACATTAGGGAAAATTTTTGGGGTCCCGGGTTTGGCAAAAAGTGATGGGGCCCCCCCTGCCGTTACCATGTGCCATTTCCCCAATACCGGTGTCTTGTTTTGTGTAAAAAGGGGCCCCCAAAAAGGCAGCTGCCACCACTTTTTACCTGCTTTTGGCTATGCCTTTTCCTCATGTTTTGGGTTTTGTTTTGGGAAGGGAAATAAATTATTTTACCCTTTTTGTAAATTTTTTTCTGGGGAACTCTTGTACCCTTAATTGTCGTGACAAAAGGGATGTACCCCCCGTATCAGTTTACGGTTGGGGAAAGGGTTAAAATTCCAGCTTCAATCACCTGTTTGGGTTTTAAAAATAAACCCTGTTGTTCCTCCCCCATGGGGACTTTAAGGGGAAATCGGGGGTTTAAAATGCAATGAGGTTCAAAAATTTGGGGCGGGATGTTTCCCGGGAAATCAAAAATTTTCTACTGAAGCAGATTTTTGGGGCCGGAAATTTTTCTTTCCACTGGGCCCAAAAAATCTAGCACAAGCCACCTGCCAGTTTGGGAAAATTTTTTTGTTTTAAAAAAAGGGAGGATAGGATCCTTGGGAATCTTTTCCTCTTAGGACATTAATCCATTAGTGTGAGAAATAGTGGTGTGTAGTTTGATATGACCAAGTCATCTATATGTTGTGTTTTGAGTAGGCAAAGAGAAAGAGAAACAATCTTCGGAGAAGAGAATAAATTATCAGAGAAAGATTTTTTACTGTGAGCTCCTGGATGAAACTTTATGTAATCATTATATGTGTGCAGAGTTTTCTGTGTAAAAATTTGTATTTTAAAATGTATGGTCCCTGTAGGGCAGAAATTTTTGGGGTGTTTTTAAAATTGGTTTTTATTTCTTTTAATGTTTGGTGCATTATTGTCATTTTTGTGGTGGTGTATGCTTTTTTTGATTTTTTGCAAAAGGGAAATCGAAAAAATTCCTGGGGAAATCCATTTTAATTTAAAGAGTCAAAAATATAGCCGAATCAATTAAGCGTGAATTTTCTAAATGTTGTGAATAAATATAAGGAATCTTTATTTGAAAGTTATGTGTTTCGTGTCAGATGACGTGTCTGACGAAGTCCAAAAAATAAAATGAAAACCCTGCAGCACTACCATCAACATATAGGGATGCAGTGCCTCACAACCCTGAATAAAGGGGGCATAAAGTATAAAATTTCCACAAAGGAGAGACAGCATCCAACGGGATGAAAAGCATGAAAATAATCTTTTATTCCTCCACAAACTAACATGCGATGTTTCGAACTAAACAGGGTTTTTATCCAGCATACCAAAAAGTGCAGCTAACGTGTCTAATAAAAGGCCATCAATTATTAACAGCCAATTATGTCCTTAATTTCTTCCCAGCAGTTTTAAAAAAACCCCCAAGCTGCTGAAAAAAACCCAATCACAATCGATGAAAAAAATTTTAAAAAACCACCCCACCTTCATTATTTTTACATATTGTAGTTTCCTCACTTAAGCCCAAACATGTGTGATTTACAAAAATTTTGAAGGGGCAATAAAGGAAAAGATGGGGAGAGCAACTTATTTTAATTTAGTTTTAAAACATATGATATATGTATGCATCCGTATACCTTTATACTTAACCTGAGGCAACTTATTATATACCGCCCATAGAGGACATATTGTGCAAAATGTCTTTAACCCACTTTCCCATCCCCTCCATTTTTTTATACCAGTAGTGTCGGGTCTCTGCTTTCCTTTTTTTTCCCTGGGGGTTTACCTAGTGAGTTTTCAGGGTTATGGATTTTTAATTGCGTTTGCACCAGACTTTCCCCAATTTTGCTCAATGCCCCTGTTTTTTATTTCCATAACCCACTTTATTAGCATTCAGTGATATAGTCTCAATCACAACACTGCACATATTCATCCCCATCTGCCAATCAAACTACTGCGTCCTCCGTCGCTAAGCATCCCCTTTTGCGGTTCACCCTTAAAATTTTCCCTTTTTTTTGTCTTGCTGAGTTCAATTTCCTGTAGAGACATCCTATATGTCCAGATATTCTATATAGAGATGGGCGAATTGAAAACTTCGGTTCTGAACGAAGTCGAAGTCTGGGGTACTTAGGGTTTTTGGGAAAAAAAACGTGCTTTTGATTTTTTAAAAGGTGGGCACATGGCTTACATGGGGAAAGCACTTTGGGAGGAAAAAGGGGATAGCCCGCATGAAAAATGTGCAGGATTTAAGCCAAACAGAGGGCGGCGGGATTTTTGTGACGTTTACCCCACTATATAAGGGCCCCCGGGGGGCGACGCTGGGAAACTTAAAATCCTTTTCACTGTTTTGATCAGGGAAAGGGGCTGCTCGATGATTGTGAAAAGTCTTTCTGAAGAACTGATTTTTATACAGCGATTTTTTTTTGGGGTGTTTCAGCTTTTTCCCAGATGTTCTCTTTTAAAGTTTCTATTTTGAATTTTTTTTGGGGGATTGGATCTGAAGTTCAGTGTGCGTTTCCCCTACAGTTTCTATACATTTTTTTTCTATCTGTAAAAGACATTATATCCAAGGGGGGGTCTAGGCCGTTCCTGTTGTATTCATTTTAAAAAAAACAGAAATTTTTACAAAACAAAATTTTTCCCTTAATTTTTGGCTGCTCCCAAATTTTTTTTCGCAATTTTTCTCAGGGGGTTTAAAAAAAGCGTTGTTCTGTGTTTTCGGTGACTAAAAAAAAACTGTCTTTTTCACCGCCCAAAAAAAACAATTTTCCTGTAGCTTTTTTTCACAAGCGAAAGGTTAATAACAATTTTTTTTCTTTTTGGGGTTAAACTTTGAAAACACGCCATTGGAAAAACGCTACAAAGCTTTGTAGTTTTTTGGGTTTTCCTTATTGTTTGGGCCAATTTTAAAATTTTAAGGGCTTTTTTTAAGCGTTGTTTTTCTGCCCGTGGTGGGCTCCAAGAAACCGTCTTTTTTCACCGCCCCAAAAAAAACAATTTTTCCTGTTGCTTTTAAATTTACAAACGAAGGTTAATTAAAATTTTTTTCTTTTTGTGTTGGTAGAAAAAACGCCTTTTTTAACACGCTACCAAAACCCGTAGTTTTTGGGTTTTTCTTAAATTGTTTGCCGCAATTTAACATCCAGGGGTTAATTAAGCGTTTTTTTTTTGCTGTTTTGGGGACTCCAAGAAAACCCTCGTTTTCCACCCAAAAAATTTAAAATTTTTCCCGTAGCAAAAATTTACAAGCGGGTTTTAAAATTAAAAATTTTTTCTCTTGTTGGGAAACGTGAAAAAACGCCCAAAAAGTAAAACGTAAAAAAGCTAGTTTGTTTGTGGCTGCTCAATTTTTTGCGCCCAAATTTTTTCCCGGGGTTTTAATTTAAACGTTGTTTTTCTGTTTGGTGACTCCAAGGAAACCCCTCGTTTTCACCGCCAAAAAATTTCAATTTTCCTGTTGCATAATTCACAGCGAAGGGGTTTAAATTTCAATTTTTTCTCTTGTTTTTGTTGCGTAGGAAAAAAAACGCCCCTTTTAAAAACGCTACAAAGCTCTAGTTTGTGGACTGTCAATTTTTTTTTGCGCAATTTTCATCCGGGGGTTAAATTTAAACGTTGTTTTTCTGCTGTGGTGACTCCAAGAAACCATCTTTTTGACCGCCAAAAAATACAATTTTCCTGTTTGGCCAAAAATTTTACAAGGAAAGGGGGAAAATTTCATTTTTTCTCTTGTTTTGTTGCGTAAAAAGGAAAAAAACGCCATTGTACCGCTAAAAAAGCTAGTAGTTTTTTGGCTGCCCCAATTCTTTTTCGGGAATTTATATCCAGGGGTTAATTCAGCGTTGGGGTTTTTTGCTGTGTTGACTCCAAGAAAAAAACCCCTTTTTTTTTCACCGCCAAAAAATACAATTTTTTCCCCGTGCATTTAAATTCAAAAGCCGGGAAGGGTTTAATTTTCAATTTTTTTTTTGTTGTGTAGCGTAGAAAACACGCAAAATTTTAACACGCTACAAAACTAGTAGTTTGGGCTGCTCAATTCTTTTTCGCAATTTTTCAAACCCAAAGGGGTTTAATTTAAAACGTTGTTTTTCCCGCTGGGGTGACTTCCCAAAAAACGTCTTTTTCCCGGGCCCAAAAAATACCAAAATTTTTCCTGTAGCTTTAAATTTACAAAACGAAGGTTAATTTTCAAATTTTTTTTTTTTGTTGTTTTAAAGGGAGGAAAACAGCCCTTGTTTAAAACCCCTACTCCAGGGGTTAATTTTTAACGGTTTTCCTGCAAATTTTTACTCAGTTTAAAAAAAAACTTTGTTTTTTTACCGCCCCAGAAGAAAATTTTTGTAAACATAATTTTATATCGAAGGTTTAATTAAACCCGTTTGTGCTTTTTTATTCAGTAAAATACCAGAGTTTTTTTTTTTGGCCCCAAAACAAGTCAAATTTTTTATGCCCCTTTGTGGAGGGGCAATTTTAAACCAAGGGGTTTCCAAGTTTTTAGTTTGGGTTTATTTGGCGTCAAATCAGGGGGTTTTTTTTATCATATACAGATATCTTCATCAAACAGTGTCTGTACATTTTAGAACAAACAGTATGTCAGACAGAGAGGTGGCAGGCTCTTCACCTGCGAGTGGCAGAGAGCACAACATTCCAGGCCCAGGTCGCAGCACAGCAAAGGGGACGTCGCAGCAGGGGTCACTCGGTGAGGTCACAACTGCCATTGTCATCTAGCGGCCGTGTGTTGTTCAGCAACCCAATGGTTCTTGATTGGTTGACTAGGTCATCCACTTCCTCCCAGATGACATCTGACAAGCCAAGAGTCGGTGGGAACGTCAGACACAACCCTTAGTTGGCATGGCCCGGGAGCGGGTCAGCGGCCCTCACCTGTCCTAAACCCGCCTCTGTCCCATCTCGGTTCCTCAGCCAGAGATCTACTATGTGGTCTGGGCTCAGCGCCACTATATAGCGAGGATGAAACAATTTGAGGAGGGCAGTCAGCAGCTACTTGGCAGGAAGAAATGGGCAATATCCCCTGCTCTTGCAGTAGGCGGCAAAGTATAGATGTTGAGAGTGGCATGGGAGGTCATGTTGTGAGGGGTCAGCCTCTGCATACCAAGACCGGTGATGAGGAAGCAGTGAAGATGAAACACAAATAGATGATGATGTAGCACCACATTGGGAGCTCGGGTGAGGCAAGGGCTTCATCATCGTCAGGAGAAGAGGGCGTCAGCTTGCGCGTCAGGCAGGCGCAGCCAGCAAGTGGGTGTGTGGCATGAGTCAGCGGATAGCAGCAGTGTGAGGTCGGGAGCCAAGCGGCCACGGGGTAAAAAAACCCGCTTCGCAGGTCCAAGAAAGTAGCGGCACAGGGGCTCAGCGAGGCAGCGGCGGCGTAGTCACTCAGTGCGGAGCGTTGGCGGTAAAATCCGATACTCGGCGGTGTGGCAGTTCTTTGCTAAGACACCGGAGGAGCCGAATATGGGTATATGTAGAATCTGTGGCAGAAAGTGAAGCGTGGCCAGGGAGCTAACGTTGGCACCACGGCCCTGCGTCAACACATGCAGCATCACCATCCGGTGGCCTGGGAGAAACGGGGTCAGATGTGGGTGTCCATCCTGCCGCCGCAGCAACAGCTGCAGCAGCAGTGCCAGTGTCATGCATGCCATGCAGCCAGTCAAGGCTCCACCACCTCTGCCGAGGGGAGCTGTTTCTCTTTCCCATCATCTATCGGTCCAGATGCTCCTGCTCCTCGCTACTCCCAATGGCGCCAGCAGTCGTTCAGCGAGGCGATTTGCAAAGAGAATCAGTATGCAGTCCAACCATCCTAAGGTGCAGAAGATGACCGTATACTCCTGTCCAATTGTTGTGCTGCAGTCTCCCTTTCCAAATGGAGGACTTCTGGCACGTTCAGAGAAACTAATGGCTTGTGCCGAGCCGAGATGGAGGAGTTCCAAAGCACGTAATTTCTTTTCCAAAAAGGAGTATCCAGCACTTTCCATAAAAATATGTAGAAAGAAGGTGGGCCAGTCCTTGTGCTTTTGGTTTGTTCCAAGGTGAACGGCAGACGCGGACGTCTGGAGATGTAACTGCGTCAGGGCCGTACATGTCCTTTACGGCCCACTGGGTGAATGTGCTTCCGGCCCAGGCACACCAACCAACTTGGACAGGAGACGCCCCGCTTTCTCCTCCAGTTGTCAACTGCAGTCCTGCGCAATGTCCGCCTCCTCCTCCTCCACCACCACCACCATTCAAAAAAGGGAGGGGGCCTACACAAAGTACTGCTCCACTCATACCACATGTGTAAGGCACACAGCGGTTTCACGCAGGTTTTTTTCTACACCTGGCTTGCCGGGCGAACGGAAGTCACACAGGGAGAAAACTGCTCCGCGTCATGCAGCAAGAAATAGGATGTGTGGCTTCTCTCCGCGCCAAACTGCAAATCGGAACCATGGTGACGGACAATAGGGAGGTCACATGGTGTCCGCGCCATGCACCGGAGAGGGATGTCCATGCAGCCCTGCCATGGCGCAGTGTTCAATCTGGTTGTTTTTTATCGTGAAAAGGTTCCTGAAGTCTTCCACCGATCTTCAGAAGATTCTGAAAATGGGCCAGGAAACTGTGGCATTGCACATTCATCCATTCCTACAAAAAAGCCAGGGAACACCCTCCTCGAGTTGCAGCGGCCAGAACGGCCTACCCCAATCCACACTCTGATATGCGATGTTTCCACCCGTTGGAATTCCAGCCTGCACATGTTGGAACGACTGCGATGAACAGAGAAAGGCCATTAACGTTTTTTTGTTGTTCCAGGCGGACCGGAGTACTCGCCTGTTGTAACTTTGATGTCAGCCAGTGGCAGCTCATGCAGTGACACCTGCGTTTGTTGAGGCCATTCGAGGAGGCTATGTTATTTGTCAGTCACAGGACTACAGGATGAATAACGTCCATTCACTGCCTTCATGTCCTGGAACAGATGCTGGAAAAATCTGTCTGGGCAGGGGACTGGAACGTGGCGACTACCATCTCGCGGCCACATGAGTCGGTGGGACTGAAATGGAGGGGAGGAGGTGGCAATTGGAGCTGAAAGCATTGTCTGGTGTAATGAGTGGATTTTCTACCCGGAGGACCAAGAGAGGAGGAGCAGGAGCAGCTGGGGAGGCAGATGGAGATGAGGAGACGAGGCAGAGTGACCCGCAAGCCACCGTGGCAGATATACGTGGAGGAGATGGCAAGCAGGGAGCCCCTCGGAGTCACTTGTGCAGATGGCCCGCAGCATGCATGATTTGCCTGGGCTATGACAGCCAAATGGTCAGCATCCGGCAGAGGGATGACTTCTGGCTCTCCTCCCTATTGGACCCTCGTTTACCGGTCCAAAAGGGGGGGCTTTTTCCCAGCTATTGAGAGGGGGGACAAACTAAAAAAACTATGGGGGAAATCCTCCGTAGTATTTGGGGCCCCCTGCCTATGTGGGGGCATCGTCCCTCCTCAGCAGGTCTGCCGGGGGGTTCTTCAGCGCTCAGGTTACAAAACCCCTCCCGGGGCCCCTGGGGGGAAAAAGGGGGGGGGGGGGTTGGAGCAGTTACCAGCCCCATAGCAGAAACCCTAAGTCGGGGGTCACTGATGACAGCTTCCTTCACCCGCTAGTAAAGAGGGAATCGTCAGAGCAGCAGGACCGGGAGCAGCCCTAAACCCAAAACAGGTGGGGGCCTTTATTTGGGAAAAGCACTCTCCCACCCCAGTTAGAAGACCCGCGGGCCTACGGGGCCCGGCCAAAAAATTGGATGTGTGGCCAAAAACTTGCCGGTTTGCAGTGGAAAAAGCTGTCCTGCCGGCCAGTAGTGTGGTTTCAGAGCGGGTTTCAGTCCCGGCGGGGGCAAATGTTCCCCCAAGGGGAAACCCCGGCTTGTCCACGGGAATGTGGAACGACTGACCTTTTTTCAAGGAATCAGGCGGGGGTTGGGGCCAGGATTTCCACCACCAATCCCTTTGGCGTAGCCCAATAAAGGCCATGCCCGCCCCCCCCAAAATTTGGAAAAAATGATTTCTGGGTTAAAAACTCCCTGCCTCAGCCATATTTTTTGATGCCGCCACCCCCCTGATGCCACAATCTGCTGACGTTTCTCCATCTGCCCCCAAACCTTTTTTCCCAGGAAATTGGTATTGCCACCCCCCTCCCCCTTTCTGTCTTTGTGCATTGTCTGACCTCATGTGCTGCCCCCTCCCCCCCCCATCTTTTTCATTTTTCCCCCTTTTGGGGCCTACTATGTTTTTCCCCCTTTCCAAAAAATGTCATTGTCCCACTTTTTAAACCTCATGCTGCTGCTGTGGCTGCTGCCATGACCTAAAAATGTGTATTGTGCCATTTGTTGACCTCATGCTGTGCTTTTTTGGCTGCTGCCGGGGCCCTACAAAAGCTTCATTGGGGCCACTGTTTTGACCTCTTGTGTGCTGTGGCTGTGCCGTCCCCTACACACTGTGTCATTGCCCCCACTCTGGGCCCTACTCGTTTTTGCCACCCTCCAGAATGTCATTTTTGGCCAAACTGTTGACCTCATGCTGCTGCTGTGGCTCCCCTCCCGGGTGACCAAACAACATTTTGTGTCATTGTGCCACTGTCTGACCTTTTGCTGCTGCGGGCTGCTCCCGGGTGCCCTACACACTGTGTCTTTGCCCACTCTGGGGCCCTACTCCTGTTTTTCCCCTCCAAAAATGTCATTGTGCCACTGCCCTGACCTCATTGCTTGCTTTGGTTTTTTTTTTTTGCCCGGTGACAACCCCTCGGGAAATTGTGCCATGTTTTGACCTCATGCTGTTTTTGTGGTGCTGCCGTGACCTACACACCTCTGTCATTGTGCCACTCTTTTGGCCTATCCGGTTTTTGCCACCTCCAGAATGTCTTTGGGCTGCCCCCTTTTTTGAACCCCCTTGCTGTTTTCCTGGGGCTGCTGCCGGGGCCCTTTCAACTCTGTATTGTGCCATTTGTCTGACCTCATGCTGTTTGTTTTGGCTGCTGCCGTGCCCTAAACCTCTGTCATTGTGCCACTGTCTGCCCTCATGCTCCCTGTGGGGCCTGTTTGCCGTGCCTCCCAACGTGTCTTTGGCCCCCAATCTTTGGCCTACTGCTGTTTTTGACACCTCCGGGAATTCATAGTGCAATGTTGTTTCCTGTTTTCTCTGTGGGCTGCTCCCCGTGCCCCTCCACATGTGCCCTTGTCCCACTTGGGGCCCTTTACCCCTGTTTTTGCCACCCCCGAATGTGATTTTGCCACTGTCTGACCTCATGCTGCTGCTGTGGCTCCCTGTTTGTGACCTCCCACACTCTGTCTTTTTCCCACGGGTTGACCTCATGCTGCTGCTGTGGCTGCTGCCGTGACCTACCCCCACTGTGTCATTGTCCCCATTTTGGGCCCTACCCCTTTTTTTGCCACCCCCAGAATGTCTTTGTGACATGTCTGACCTCATGCTGCTGCTGCCGTGACATACACGCTCTGTCATTGTGACTGTCTGACCTCTTGTTGCTGTGTGGCTGCTGCCGTGACCTACACCCCTGTGTCATTGCCCCAACTTGGGGGCCTACTCCTGTTTTTGCCCCCTCCGAATGTATTGTGCCACCTCTGACCTCATGTTTCTGCTGTGGTGTTTGCCGTGCCCTTTAACCACTCTTTTCTTTGTGCCACTGTTTTGCCCCTCATGTTTTGCTCCCTGTGGCTGCTTGCCGTGACCTAACACTTTGTCATTGTGCCACTGTCTAAACCTCAGGGCTGCTGCGTGGCTGCGGGCCTGTTTTTCACACTGTGTCATTGTCCCAATTTTTGGCCTCCCTGCTGTTTTTGACCCCTCCAGAATGTCATAGTGCCAGCTTGCCCTCCATGTTTTCTCTGGGGGGGGGGGTCCCTGCCGTGACCTCCACACTGTGCATTGTCCCACTCTGTGGCCTACTTTTTTTTTGCCACCTCTAGAATTTTATTGTGCCACTGTCTGACCTCATGCTCCCCGCTGTGGCTGCTCCCTTAAAACCTTTCCATACGGGTGTCACTGTCCCACTCTGGGGGCCTACTCCGTTTTTGCCCCTCCAAATTTCATTTGCCCACCCTTGTTTTTTTCCCCCCCCCCCCCCCCCCCCCAATTTTTTTTCTTCCCCTTTTTTTTTTTTTTTTTTTTTTTTTTTTTTTTGGGCTCCCTTTGGGTCACCTCACATCTGTCACTGTTGTTAAACCCCCTGAGCCCTCAGCTTGTTTTTTTCCAGCTGTCGCTGAAATGACTTTATCAGGCAAATTTCCCCCTTCAGTTTTTTTGGTCAGTTTTGCCCTTTTAAAGTCCCGGGGGAATTTTTTATAGTAAAGCGATTCTAAAGAGCGGCGGCTTTCATTGCATGTCATATTTAAAAAAAAAACATTGTTTTTGAAAGCCCAAACCAAGCTCCCTCTGCATTTTAAGCAGGGAAAAAACGTTCTACAGCACCCTGCAGGCTCTGTGCAGCCTGGAAATAGCTGTTTTTTAACGTGATTCGCCCCGAAGTAATTCGGACCGAAGTTATTTTTTGTCGGGAAATTCGGCGAAGTGAACGAACCGAATTTCGGGAAACTCGCCCATCTCTAATAGTAACGTATTTTTAAACACGTTTTCTGAATGCATTTTTGAGTGTGAGTGACCATATTTTTGTGCTTGTTCCCTATGAAAACTATGTCCCCTGTATCATCAGTTGAATGACACTTGAGCCTTCTTTTTGCCTGTTGCTTTTTTCCTTTTGTGGTATATTGACCTTTCTGGATAATACTGTTATAGGACATACTGTATGTTTATACAAAAGTGTGTTTTATATGTAGAATTAAAAAGTTAAATTTTAACCATAGATAATTCATCATTGAAAAACAACATGTGAACCTAGTCTTAAAGATTTTTTTTTTTTACCATTTTTTGCCCTGGTACTGCCCATTTAAATAAAAAAAAAACTTATACTCACCTCTCCCCTCAACTTCGGTCCAGCAATGCACCATCTTCATTCTCCCTAATTTTCTTCATCTGAAAAGAGACACCACTGCTATAGCCGCTATTGGATGCAGTGGTCATGTGCCACTGATGTCACTTTTCAGAAATGAGCAGTGAAGTCAGGAAGTGGCATGTGACCACTGCAGCCAATCAGTAGCTACATCAATGATGTCCCTGTCTGAAAGAGGGTAAAAGAAAACAGACAACGGGGAAGACCGAAGACGGTGGAATGGAGGTGAGCATTAGTTTTGTTATGTTGAATGAGCACTACTATGGGAAAAGATGGAGCTGGACAACCCCTTTAAGGCCACACACAGAACTTAATACATTTACATCTGTTTTCTCTTGATTTGCTGTTTTTAATTAAAGGGGAAGTAACAGCATTAATTAAACATCTTGCTTTTCCTGTCTTGTCTCACTTGCTTTAAACTCTGCAGAACATGAGATTTCTTTAAATTCTACATTATTTTTTATTACAATATGTTGGAGTAGATATTTATTTTAGTCTATTGTTTCTGTTGATAGAAATATGCACATACACCTGTCAGGTCATGCCACTGGTGTGTCGAAGAGGTTCCCTCGTCTCCATATAGAGCATGGCATTAAATAAACTACCTGCCGAGAATAGTTTTTTTTCCTATACCGTTAGTTACAGCAAGCCTGAAGCTCTGTATTCCAGCCATCCTTCTGCTGAGATCCCATGGGCACAAGGGCAGTGCTTGCACAACCACCCTGATATAATTGTCATAGATGCCTCAACTACCTAAGGTCCATGAAGTACTTTTACATCATGGTGCGTTGAGGGGTTTTGAAGTTTTATTATATAAACCACCTGTTTTTCAGTAACAAAAGTAAAAATCCATTTAGGCAACAATGGTCATTTAAAGGCCATACTGTTTGTTCTGTGTTTGTGCATTTTTTCTCTATGGATAAACATGTAGATTCACAATTTCAGATTTGGTCGACACATAGACCCAAGCACCACTGTGCAAAACCCAGCCCAGAACAATGCACATAAAAGCTTACACATTTATATCCTAATAGCCTTGTTGAAAAACCATTCTCTATCTCTATGGGTAATTTTATAAATCTATGCACTGCCTTTACAAAAGGTTAATGTCATAATCACATAACTAAAACTAGTGCTCTTACAAGGCATAATAGATAATGGACAAGTCTAAAACGTTCAGATAATTGTTGCAAACTCTATAACTCAGTACATCTCAGGTAATACTGTATGAGGAGTTGGAAAGAAAGAGCCAACGCAGGCAGAGCCAAGACGTAGAGAAGCTTCATAAAGGTTTAGGGAAACAGTGGTCATAATGGTTAAAGAGAGGGATGAATGAGCATCTAGACTAACTCCTGTAGTTTGTAATTTGCAGTCTCCAAGACAAGTTTATGACTTATCTTAAAGGCCTCATGGCTCAACTAAGGGCTGCTGCTAAGTAGCTTGGGGCAGAGCACCCACAAGCACATATTGCTGCTGTACCCAGGGGATGGCAGAATGAGACAGCCTCCTCCCTTGCCCTTCATTACACTAGGAGGTCTATTCCTCCTGAGCATTTAAGTCCCGAGCCCATCCCCACAGTGCTCTGCCATTTTAAGAGGTCCCTCCACGTACGGTTGGAATTTGACTATTGCCCATACAGATCTTTCTGTGTGGGAGGAATCCTTGTCCCTGGTGGGGTCAATTATGCTGTGGCACTGCTACAGTCACTGTAGCTGGGGTGAAGGGGGCTACAGTTACTATTGCAGCTGTTGTGACAGCCACATCGCTAAATGAGCAGCAGATGGCTCGCTGTAAGGCTATGTTCACACGGCTTATTCTGCAACGTATTTCAGCCCGTAATTTGCGGCCTACTGCGCAAATTATGGGCTGAAATACATACCAGTCATTACGGTAATCTACAGTTCTCATAGAGAACTATGGATTACGCCTCCTCTCCCTGCTGGCACAATATGGTGAGCGGGGAGAGAAGTGACATGTCTTTTCTTGACAGCGTATACGCGGCAAGAATAATGCATGTCAATAGGGCCGGCGGGCTTCCGGCCCCGCCCCCGTACACACAGCGTAATTGTGGGGCGAAATACGTCCCACAGTTAAGCCATGTGAATATTGCCTTAGAGTTATAGAAGCAGGTCAGACTGTTCACCTCCTGTAGGTCCCTCTCTCAGATGAATTGCCCATTGTGGACAGAGGGGGTATCACAGTTGAGGAAGACCTTGCTTTCTTGGCAATAATGATATGTGGGTTGAAGGCACTGGAGAAGGTCCAGCTATAATTTTGAAATTTTTTACTATCATGACAGATGCCAATACTATAGAGTGCTGTCATTAGGCTCGCAAAAAGTTCAGCATCAGCAGATTCTATCTTTGTTGGGAAAATTGATGCATTCTGTGTCATTTTAATGGGCAAAATATTTTGTTGGGGGATCTGTGTGCAGGTTTACCTTTGTGGTAGGTGTTCCTTGAGCAGTGCAGATGGAGGTCTGTTTGGATAGCCAATGTGGTGTGAAGCCCAGCTTTGTGGCATTTTTTGCTGGACAGTGGTGTTGAGCTGTTTAGCCACATGGGTTGACAGAAACAGGATTTTTGAAAAACCTAATTTTTCTGGTATTTTTTGCATCATTGTGGCATGAAAATTGTGAAAGGAGAGATAGCAGGAGAGATTGAGGCTTTATTGTGACTATCTGATTGTTACGTTTGCCATCAACAGGCCAGATATTAATAACTGATTCACCAAAATCTTCATGCACTGTGTCAAAATGACACTTTTCAGTTGACTTTGGCAAGGTGTAAGATGAAAGAGTTTGATGTACCTTCCAATGACTCTTATCTTTCTTAATATACTGTATTTTGACTTATAAAAAACACTTTTTCCCCCTAAAAATGGGGCTAAAACTTTACTTCGTCTTGTTGACTAAATGTGAGCACTCGCTCCAGAACTTCGACTACAAAGCTGCAAGAGCGTGGACTGGCACACTACAGTGGAGCAGCTCACCACCAAAATAAACCACATGGTTACCAGACGTGTTTTCTAAAACAACAGTTATGAGAACCCTACTGCCAATGGGACTCTGAAACAGATGGATGGTCACTGCATCTCTGTTAATGAAATTGCATCAGTAGAAAAGACATCAATTTTCATGGCAGTACTAGAATTGGACCTCTGCTGGTTGGCAAAGGGTTGCCTTCTCCCTTCAGTCACATTTTCTATTTCATTGAACAGATAAATATTGGTGTGTCAGGCAAGTATGAATCCATCCTTGCAGATCACGTACAACCAAACATACTGATCGTCTTTCCAGAAAGACAAAGCGACACGCAACATAGTTATTATGACCACCTGCTGATCTCCAGAGTAATGGCTGTGTGCAGCATGGACAGCAGCTAGATGGGCTGGGAGTGACTTTAAAAAAGTCCTAGTAGGTTGTCATAGGTATTTGAAGCCATGCTGACTGCAGGGCATCCCACAGCTGTTGGAAGCTATGTGAGGAGCCATAGAGAGAACACGACAACTGAGGTGGTCTTAGAGGTGCTCAATTTGATCATGGTTTTCCAAGCAATGTCAGACATTTCATAATAATGTCATATGTCATAATAATGTCTGACATTGCTTGGAAAACCATGAACAAATTGAGCATCTCTAAGACCACCTCAGTTGTCGTGTTCTCTCTATGGCTCCTCACATAGCCTCCAATAGCTGTGGGATGCCCTGCAGTCAGCATGGCTTTAAATACCTATGACAACCTACTAAGACTTTTTTTAAAGTCACTCCCAGCCCATCTAGCTGCTGTCCATGCTGCACACAGCCATTACTCTGGATATCAGCAGGTGGTCATAATAATTTGACTCATCTGTGTACATCATGACCATGTATCTAAGCACCAGCCCTGTTAAATATAACAAACTTAGTCCTGCTTTACCTGTCCTAAAGATGAAATACACTGTTTTTTCTCTTCAGTAGTGTCCCTCCCCCCACATAACCCACTAAATTGCATTATATTAAATTGATAAAATTGCAGCAGCCCATTGACATAATTGCTGGCGGAATAGGTGAAAATATGGGTTTAGTAGCTTAATAAATGCGTTATCTCTCTTCTATTACTTCAGCTTTAAAACTATAAAAGTAATAATTATACAATTTTTTTTACATATAATTTTTTTCTTTTAATTGTTGTCTTTTTATTTATTATTGTATTTATTTTTGGGTTGGGTGGCAGAATTTCAGCTTTGCCACCTTTTCCGCTGATGGATACCACTTGATGTGACCTCACTACTAGCTGTGTTGCCGTGCCAGAGCACACAGGAAGCCATTAGCACAGCTGCAATTACATAGCACATCCATCCACCAACCGCCCTATTTTACTTTAATCTGCTTAAGTGCATTTTCTGCACGAGGTTAAAATCTAACTCCCAGCAGCCCCCAAACTCTCGGCTGCGTCTCCGGCCGACAAGAGAGGCCAATTTAGAGCTGATTCAATTTGTTCTTCACAAACATGTGTAAGGGCTCTGCCTCGCTCCCTGACCTGCCTCTTATCACATTAACTCCCAAATCTTGTTAAAGACCATATTGATGCGAGTCGTTATTAAGGGTGATTATGGGAACAACAGACAATGTGCCAAAGTGTTTACTAACTGGCTTATATATAATTTTGGTAATATCTCGTCCAGATGGGAGGGTTTCAGACAATAAATCCGGCTTTTCAGCATTGCAATGAATTGGCTTCCTGCACTGTACATAAATACTGCATGGTGAGAGGAACAGAGGAGGAAAGTGTAGCAGAAAGTCTTTACAGCCTGTCAGTCTGACACTTTTTAGTGATTGCTTGGCAGGATTTGCTCTCCTGTACTTCAATAGATTTCACTCAGTAGAGTGAAGATGAAGACAAATGTCTTTCGACTTGGACCAGGTTTGTAGCTGGGACGCGTTACTTCGGTTGCTTTTTATTGCGCTGCATTAAAAGGAGTTTATGAGAAAAGAGAGTCTTTTTTTCAGAAACAACACCAACCTTGTCCACAGGCTGTGTCTGGTATTGCAGCTCAGTCGATTTAAAGGAGTATTCTCATCACATTGATTAGCTTTAAACATGTAAGCTAAGGTAAACAAAGACTTTTACCAAATCCATTGTTGTCCTGATTTTGCTTCCTTTCAAAGTTATAGCAGTTCTTATCTCCTGCTTGTTTACACAACCTTCTTAGGTTAACGACCACTTCTCTCTGCTCCAGCAGTGGTCAGGACGGTATCATCAATCCTTGATGCGTCTTATCAGCAGAGGAGCTTGCTTATCTTTTTTTTAATTACAAACTTGAACCCTTTAGAGTTCTGTGCCTTCTGCTCTGCTGTTAAAACCTCTCCATCACCAAAGTCCCTCTAACAGGATCAGATAGGAATAGCAGAGATGAAATGTCAGTCACTGTAGAACACAAAAAATGGAATCTAGGTAGCATTTCCAAGAGCAAGAAGTACTTTATATTTCCCATTGCTGTAGAACAGCAAACAGCCTAAACAGGAATTGAGAGCCTGAAGTTGGTTGTGTAGAGTAGGCTCTGTAAAACAACTGGATGGGAAAAAAAAACTTTTACTTAGACATTCATTTGAGGTACACTGTAGTGCCAGTACCTTTGTTTCCCTACAGCTGCATACATGAATTCTGGCTGATGCAACACTGTCTCTGGTAGGGAAAGAAGGTTCCAGCTGCCTTGATTTAAGAACCTGTGCAGGTGGGTGGAGTGCAAAAAAACTAACAAGGGGTAGCCACTACCCCATACGGACAGTCTAGAAAACAATATTTGGTTCTGCACATCCAAAAAACTTTTTTTTTAAAAATTAGCATAGGTGCACACTGGTGTGGAAGTAATATACAAACACAATCCAATATCAGCAGCACACTGTTAACATTAGAAAACTATCAAAAGGCACATAGGAACTATTGGAAAAGCATTTCTGTTACTTAGGATACATGAAAAATGTTTGAGATTTCCCTGAAATGTGGAGGTCTGAACAGGCCCTAAGAAAGGTAATGTTAGTGTAGGTTCCCACCTGTATTGAGTTCCCCTTGCTGAATGGGAGGTTGGCTTTAGCAGTTTTGATCAAAAATGTGAACTAAGAACCTCAAACATTTTTCATGTATCCTAAGTAACAGAAATGCTTTTCCAAAAATTCCTATGTGCCTTTTGATAGTTTTTTAGTTAAAAGTGTGCTGCTGATATTGGATTGTGTTTGTATATTACTGCCACCACAGTGTGCACCTATGCTCCATTTTTCAAAAAAGTTTTTGGGATGTGCAGAACCAAATATTGTTTTCTAGACAGTCTCTGTTACGTCACATGACCTGCTCTCACAGCTGACAATACTGTGCTTTTGATACTGACAGGAAGTTTGTCTCTCTATGCATTCCTTAGAGACTGTCTTAGAAGCTCCCACAGGAATGCATAGAGAGTTTCACTTCTGGGTCACACAACCATGCTGTTTCAGCTACTCAGAGAGCAGGTTAAATGACCCAGTAGCAGCGGTGAGAAATCCTGTATTCAGCCGCAGGTTAACAAAATTACTGGCACTAGTGTTCACCTAGAAGCAATTGCTAATGAACTAAAGAAAAAAAACTGGAGTAGTCCTCTAAGTGAATTTGGCTGAGCTGCAGCACCAGACTCAGTCTTTGAATTAGCAGACTCTCTTTTTAAATCTTCGAAAACCTTTTGATCTACTCACATGTGCTGTTAAGGGTACATCCACACGGCATGGGTTTTGTGTTTGATTTTTAGATAGTTTTCGCATTTAGAAACCAACAAGCAATTATCCCCATAGACTGCAATGTAAAATCTGTCCCAGTAGTCTACACTGCATGGTTTTGCTACTGGACAGATTTTCAAACCACCGGAGTTCCCCAAAAATTGGAATATGCACATTTTTCTGCCTGATTTGGGGATGATCAATGATAAGGGGGATGGCCTAATCCGCAAACCACGGGCAGCCGCTCAAAAGACAATAAAATACCAGGTAGATTCTTTAATCGGAATCTGACCGAGGTTTGTCACTGATGTTCGGGTGTACCCAGAATGTGGCATAGAACTGATTGTAGATCATTGTCATTTTTTTACTTGTTAATCCAGATTCTTCAGTCGTAGATTTAACTAACTTTTTTTTTGTTTTATGTATTTATGGTAAAGCTGGATGAAGACTATTACTGCCATTACTACTACTATGGCCATTTCCCTCTCCCATAAGGCAAAATTAATGTGGCAGATTTGTTTCAGAAAATAGAAGCTGAAATGTTGACTATATTAGGAGTTTTTTAAAGAATATTTCAAGGGTTATCACACAATGGGACTTTTTTCCAAACAGCTTGCACGTTTCCAAATATTTGAGAAGTATCAACAAATCACTTTCTCCACCAATATATTGTTTTTCTGCTGTCATGGTTTAGGATGGATGTAGACCATGCTAGGGAGTGGGGTCTAAGGAGCCCCCCAGTATTCACCAGAGCCTGCTGCAAGATGGAATGGACTCGGCTGTGAGAGACTCCCAGGTTGCTACCCCTGACGTGGCTGCTCACAGTGACAGGGAGTGCTGGGAGTAGAACTGCAGTAGCAGGCAGAGGTGGCAGGTCCCAGTTAGGTGTAAATGTTGACGAGTTGTTGAGCAACAGGTAGGTAACAATCAGAAGTGGCGACAGTTACAGCAGCACAGGTTACCAGGAGCCAAGCAACATCAAGTAGACATAACCAGCACAGAAATGCAGAGGTAAGGATCAATGAATGATTAACAAAATGATTCCTTAAGACCCAGGTGGTGGCTAACCATTGGATGGGTAATTAAGTACTGGCTCTTTAAATCTCAGAGTGCCAGCGTGCACGCGCAGTAGGGAAGGTCTATGTGCACATCGTGCACAGGAAGGAGATGGAAGAGGAGCAGGAGTGTGGGCAGGTGAGTAAACTCTGACAGGGGGAGTCACAGTGGAGGATGCCACACGAGCACGACCACAATCCAGGGCGGAGATCACAGCATGCATTGTGACATCTGCTTCTTTGGTCCTCGATTTCTTCATTCACTGTGCACCTTTCAGAGGGAAAAGTGAGCAGCCCAGATCAGTTTCCCATATGATCACTGTCAGGGGCGTTGCTAGGGTCCCCAAACATCCGGGGCTCGGGCCCTTAAGTTTTTCTGAGTAGGGCTGGGTTCACCCGGAATTTTATTCGTCTCATTGTGAACTGCGGATGTATTTTTATAGAGAAAAACCTTTGTATGTATGCTCAGGAGAAATAACAGTATAAGTGATTACACTGCAGTTACATTTGGTGAACTTACCAGGAGACGTTCCCTGAGAGTTGTTTTTTTCTTCTCCTTCTTCTCCTCAGCTGGCCCAGACGCCATGACGTCCTCTCCCTGGCAACAAACCTCTTCACTGTAAGGAATGTACAAAACAAACATCTTAGACCCCCTCATTTATCAGCATTTCTATACAATTTCCTATCTCTTTAAAAAATCCTCATCTATAGTGCCCCAAATGGTAATAATTACCCCCATTAGGTAAATATTTGCCCCCTAAAAGCCAGGTAGTAGCCCACTGTACCCAGGTTGTGGCCCCTTTTAGCCAATTTTGCTGCTCCCTCTAGCCAGGTTTACTGCCCTCTGTAGCCAGGTTACTGCCCCCTGTGGGCCAGTACTATGCTCCTTGTAGTCAGTAATTAGTCCCCTGTAGCCAGGTTACTGGCCCCTTAGCCAGGTAATATGCCCCCCATAACCAGGTAATATGCCCCCCTTTGCCACATATAATATGCCCCTTTGCCACATATGCCCCCTAAGCCACATATGCCCCCTTAGCCACATATGCCCCCTGTAGCCACATATGCCCCCTTAGCCACATATGCCCCCGTAGCCACATATGCTCCCTGTAGCCCACAATGCCCCCCTTAAACCCAAAACACATGCTCTCTGTAGCCACACATGCCCACTGAAAGCCCACACATGCCCCCCTGAGCTATTAATATGACCCCCAGAGGCCACACATGCCCCCCTGTACCCAAATTAATATGCCCCCTGTAGCCACACATGCCCCCTGTATCCATACATGCCCCCCTGTAGCCATTATATGCCCCCCTGTAGCCACACATGCCCCCTGTTGCAACACTTGCCCCCCTTTAGCCATTAATATGCCCCCTGTAGCCACACATGCCCCCCTGTAGCCACACATGCCCCCCTGTAGCCATTAATATGCCCCCCTGTAGCCACACATGCCCCCCTGTAGCCATTAATATGCCCCCCTTTAGCCATTAATATCCCCCCCTGTAGCCACACATGCCCCCCTGTAGCCATTAATATGCCCCTGTAGCCACACATGCCCCCTGTAGCCTTTAAATTTATGCCCCCTGTAGCCACACATGCCCCCCTGTAGCCACACATGCCCCCCTGTAGCCATTAATATGCCCCCTGTAGCCACACATGCCCCCCACACATTCCCCCCCTTTAGCCATTAATATGCCCCCTGTAGCCACACATGCCCACCTGTAGCCATTAACCCCTTAAGGACCAGGCGTTTTTTTTTTGGTGACACGTTAGTTTTTCCCTCCTCGCCTTCTGAAAGCCATAACTTCTTTATTTTTCCACCTAATAGACACATGAGGTTTTTAAATTTTGCGGGACAAAAATGTACTTTCTAATGGTGTTATTCACTATACTATAGAAAGTACTGGGAAACCGCAAAAAAATTCCAAGTGGGACAAATTGTGAAAATTTTTTTATTTTCGCCATGTTTGCGGGGGTTTTGCTTTTACGGCGTTCAATCTTCGGTAAATATAATGTGTTATCTGTATTTTTCAGGTTGTTACGCATCCGGCAATACCAAACATGTAGGGTTTCCATTATGTTTTGGTACCGTAAAAAAAATTCCAAACATTTTCTATTTTTGAAATTTGCGGGCCACGGCGCCATTTTGTGCGACCAATAACTTTTTTTTTTACTAACACCTACGGACGTCAGTGAGGGGGCATTTTTGCGGGCTTTAAGTTTACTTTTTATCGCTAGCAGTTTGGAATGCATGCGACTTTTTTGATCATTTTTATTCCATTTTTTTGAGTGACGTAAAATGACCAAAAAACGCAATTTTGGCATTGGAATTTGTTTTCTTCTACGGTGTTCAGTGTACGGGATAAATGATGTTATATTTTTATAGATCAGACTTTTTCGGACGCGGCGATACCAAATATGTGTAACTTTTTATTATTTTAATGATTTTATTTGTAAAATGGGGAAAGGGGGTGATTTTAACTTTTAATACTTTTTTTTTTTGTACTTTAAAACTTTATTTTTTTTTTTTTCACTGTAACATTGAGGCCACCTGTGGTACTTGACCACTAGGTGGCGCGATTGTTAATACAACCTAATGCATTGCATAGGCAATGCATTAGGGTGTACAAAGATGGCGGTTTCCCCACTTCCTGTCTGCGGACGGAAGTGGGGCAAACCGGCCAGGGTAAGTGACGGGAGCCTTCAAAAGCCTCCCCACCACAATGCCCGGTGATCGGATCGGCGCAGCATAGCGCGCTTAATGCGATCACCGCACCGATCGGTGTGCCGCACCGATCGGCGTTAATTCAGACGCCGCAGCCATCTTTGCCGCGGCGCCTGATGGGTAAAACAGCGCCAGCGGGCGGAGCGATCCCCCTGCAAAGCCCCTTTGCGGCCCTGGGACGTACTGATACGCCCAAGGTCGTTAAGGGGTTAATATGCCCCATGTAGCCACACATGCCCCCCTGTAGCCATTATGCCCCCTGTAGCTACACATGCCCCCCTGTAGCCATTAATATGCCCCCTTTAGCCCAATATGCCCCCTGTAGCCACACATGCCCCCCTGTAGCCATTAATATGTCCCCCTTTAGCCACACATGCCCCTCCTGTAGCTATTAATATGCCTCCCTGTAGCCACACATGCCCCCCTGTAGCCACGCATGCCCCCCTGTAGCCAAACATGCCCCCTGTAGCCATTAATATGCCCCCCTGTAGCCACACATGCCCCCCTGTAGCCACACATGCCCCCCTGTAGCCATTAATATGCCCCCCTGTAGCCATTAATATGCCCCCCTGTAGCCACACATGCCCCCTGTAGCCACACATGCCCCCCTGTAGCCACACATGCCCCCCTGTAGCCATTAATATGCCCCCTGTAGCCACACATGCCCCCCTGTAGCCACACATGCCCCCTGTAGCCATTAATATGCCCCCTGTAGCCACACATGCCCCCTGTAGCCATTAATATGCCCCCTGTAGCCACACATGCCCCCCTGTAGCCATTAATATGCCCCCTGTAGCCACACATGCCCCCCTGTAGCCATTAATATGCCCCCTGTAGCCACATATGCCCCCTTTAGCTAATAAAAATAAAATAAAAAAACCTACTTACCTAATGAGGCACGGTCCGCGCGTCCAGGTCCTGCAGCTTGTGAACGGTGTAAGCAGCGTGATGTCATCACGCTGCTTACGCTGTCTCGAGGGGCCCGGGACCTCCTCGGCCAGCAGAGCTGCCGGCTTAGAGGATCCCAGCATCGCAGGGGGGGGTGATGAAAGCGGCGCGTCACACCCCCTGCGACGCCGACGTGTATGTACAGCGCTTACCAAGTGCTGTACATACAGGGGAGAAGACAGGATGGGCACGATCTGACCTGCCTCCTCCCCGACTCTGACTGCGCAGCCGCTGTGAAACGGCCATGCAGTCAGAGATCTGCAGGCGCCACCCGCACCAAGGAGTGCTCCAGGCCCACGGCAGCGGCCTGGAGCCACCGAGACTCGGGGAACAGGCGGATTCATTCGGGGCTCGTGCCCCGAATGAATCTGCCTAGCGACGCCCCTGATCACTGTTTTGCCGTTGAATATTACAACTCCCAGGATCCTTCAATACTTCATCTTCATGACAGTACATGACACACATTAATTACAGTGAAGATAAATGTGCTAATGGCTACCTTTCTATCTCATCTAATCCATTACAATAGGAGGGCTCTATTCTGCCAAACTTTAGGGGTCCCTTAGATGGCCACACAGTGTACTATTAATCCATTAGTACTCCCACACTATTTCTCTTCTCTCTGACTTGGAAAATACATAGGAGCAGCTACCAGACAAAGAATAGCATTACTGTAACCCGATGGTTGTTGTATTATAGAACTGTTATTTTGGGCACCATGGGGAGGACCTCTAATCTTCAATTAATGTTATCTGCATCCCCTGGACATATAGATAGATTTGCCTCACATGTAACTTCTTCCTAACATACAAGAATAAGAGATAATAAGTGGAGGCAAGTACTAGCATAGAGATTATACATGTAGGAACTCGGACACCCCCCCGTAGGGCATAGTCTACTTGGAACCACTGTTCCCAATAAGCAGCTGTGTAGCTGTTGTGTTCCAACTGGGTGAATTGGAGCTGGGTTGACCCCATCTACTAACTGAATGAAAAAAGTTTGTACTGGTAGCTGTATAAATAATTTATCTTTATTCTTAGATATGGTGTATCACTGTGTATGTGACTACTATATGACTCATCCTGGCTTTGGTTACCAACCATATATACTGTAAACTTATGGTCCATAAACATTGGAAATATTTCTAGCAGTAATAAAAAATAGTTGAGTTCAAGTTATTTTTTTATCCATGTAACTGCGATTGTAATTATCAAATTTGTATGGTTCTCAGTAAATGTTACTAATGTTCTCATATTCGTTTTCAGAGATTTAAAAAAAGAAAAAAAAATCTATTATTTTTAATTCTTTGTAGGCTTTATGTATAACCCTAGTTTTCTAATTTTCACTGTATGAGATGTTTGGGTTAGCTTTCCAGAAAACAAAAGAAAATATGTACGTCTGCCAAAATCCTTTTAAATAAATGAGGATATAGAACATTTTCTAAAAGGCTGCAGTAACATACAAAACAAGAAAATCATTGTTCTGGCAAATATGACAGGAAAGTCCCTTCAACTGTATATTGCAGAGCAAAACATGCAAATAGCCCTATGTTACAGTACAAATGTTACATGAATATGGCTCATGTGTGCTTAGTTATTTTTCACCACTTAAATGTATATTCCCATTACAATGATTAGCTTTAAACACCTAGGCAAATGTAAATAAACACTATCCCCAAATACATTGCTGTTCTGATTTTGTCTCCTTTCAAAGTTAGAGCAGTTCTTGTCTCCTGCTTGCTTACGGAAGTTTCCCTAGGTTATCAACCACCTCTATATGCTCTAGCAGCCCTGGTCAGAATGGTGATATCACTCCCTACTGTGTATTATCTGTAGCACCAGAGCTTTTTTATCTTTCTTACTGACAAACTTTAGCCCTTTAGGCCGTGTTCACACGGCTTATTCATGGCGGATTTGTGCGCCGTATCGAGCGCACAACTCCGCCGTGAATACGCGGCGGGCCGGGGGCGGGGCCGGAGCGCGGCGGGGGCGCCGCTCCCGGCCCCCATAGACAATGCACTGTCCGCGCCGTAAATAATGTGCATGTCACTTTCTCCCCGCCCGACGGATTTGCCGAGCGGGGAGGAGCGACGGATTCCACTGTTCTCAATGAGAGCAGTGGATTACCGTAATGACTCCGACGGATTGGCGCCGTATTGAAGCGCAAAGCCGGCGGGGAATACGGCGCCAATCCGTCGGCAAATAAGCCGTGTGAACGGGGCCTTAGAGCACTGTAGCCTTGTGCTGTGCTATTGCAACCTCTCCATTATTACCATCCCTCTAACAGGCTCAGCTAGGGATAGCAGAGCTGAAATGTCAGTCATTACTGTAGAACTGCCCACAGCGTGAACAAGTAGTGGGAGCCTAGGACAACCCCTTTAAAGAAGGTCAGTTGGCTCCCTTGACATGTTTTCTTTAGTAAAAACTTTTATTTTCCAGTTGGTGTTACTATTCCTCTTGATATGTCTTGACTCATTTTGACACTTTCCATTCAGAGCTGACTATATAGTGACACACCATGAAATGCGAACTTTGAACACCCATGTCTTCATACATTTCCATATAGTAGTAGAAAACCACGGCACACCAATTCTGGTATTATACAAATAGTGGAGTATTTTATTTTTCACAAAATAGTCAGATGCCGCTTACATTCTGTATAAAGGTTACAGTGATACAATAAATGCCATAACATTAGACGTTTCGGCCATAGTGTTTGTCACAAAAGACATCTTAATAGATATGAGGCATAAGGTAGGTCAGATAATGATGAATGTATCAGGATGAGAGCAAGATTAGCGCTGGAAAGGGGCGGCACAATGGTATGAGGTAAGGCTGCTATAACAAGTATAGGCTGTGAGCAGTAGGAGGAAGCATGCAGAGGCATCTATGGATTACCTTCATACATTTCCATGACTAGGAGACAGCAAGACTGTTTACCTTTATCAACACATTCCAATATCAGTGGCATACTATAAACTAAAGAAACTATCAAAGGGGACATAGGAATTTTTGAAAAAGCATTTCTGCTATCTAGAATACATGAAACATTTTTGAGGTTCTTAGTTCACATTTTTGACCAAAACTGCTTAAGCCACCTCCCAATCTTCAAGGGGACCTCAAATGCAGGTGAGTTCCTACACTATTGTCACCTCTCTTTTGGATCCTGTTCAGACCTACATACTTCAAGGAGTGAAGGCACCAGCTTCTAAGTACACTGCATTGATTTAAAAACCTGTGAAGGTGGGTGGAGTGCGAAAAACCAAAATGGAGGCAGCCACTCCTCCCTATACAAGCTTTCTACCTTTATCACCAGACCTCCCCATAGTACCCCAAAAAGTTACCCACAACATTATTGTGGTGGAAAGCCCAGAACAGCCAACTTTATTAACAACCAAGAATACAAAATAACATCACGAATAAAATCTCCATATTGCAATTCACAGCATAGACATAACAGTTAACAATATCTGATGAGTCCATGTACGCCCATCAACTTGCTTTCTGTTACTTACACTGTTCTCTGGCCATGCCTTCGGCTGTGATACACCTAGCCAATGGAGCCACTATGGCACAGACATCCCACCCTTCCTATGGATCCTGCCAGCACTGACAACCTTAATACCATAACCAAGCCCCCGATTAACATACTGAAATTTGAAGTCCGAGACCTCCTTAAATTACCTCCTTCCACTTTTTCTACTTGCCTTCAAGGACCCTTCATTCTACCTCCACTGTGACCGTGATAAATGTTCATTCCTACTTTCAAACCACTAAGGCGGGCAGGGAACTTCTTCCTCCATGCTCCTTGCAGAAAAGATCTTCCAATTCACTGCTGCACTGTCCCCCCACACTGACCTTTTACCCTTTGTCACTTTGAAAACCTCACTGTCTTGCACTACACTACTCCCCCATCATGTTTCTTTCCCTTACACCTGCAGCTGCACTCATGTGGCTCCTGAAAGAATAACAGGACAAGGGCACAATGGAGCGATCTAAAGAAAGATGGTGCAAAGTTGTGTTTCTTTTATTGTATCACGTCAGTTACTAACATAGTCCTGTTAGAGGAGCTGGGAGATCCCTTTGGAAGGAGGTCTGTGGCCATTCCTGATATGTCTGTTTTAGTGAATACTTGTGTTCCCTGTAAAGTAACAGATCTGGAGCATCTTCTGTTATAACTCTGTGCTCTACTTCTGTTAACCATTCTAGAAATGTGTTGCTAAATCTGTCAAATAGGTGTTACAAATTAGGTTGTGCAGGGACACACCCTTTAAAAACTGGAATAGTAACACCTAATTGACTGATTCAGTAATACATTTCTAGAAGGCATAGCTGGGCACATCACAATACAGAGTTACAGTGAGCTGCAAAAGCATTCATACCCCTTTAACGGTTTCTCACTTTTAGACGTTGCAGCTACAAACTTAAAGGGAACCTGTCAGGTGGTTTATGCTGCCCTATCTGAGAGCAGATGTGATACAGGGAGAGAAGCTGAGTGATGTGATAAACAGGTTTTTATGATTTGGAGCAGGGTTTCCGGGTAAAAATCAGACCAAAAAAAGTGAAAATACACCGATTAATAGTACACACACCTGTGCAGGGAGAGCTGTCAATTATTGTATGTGGGTGGGGTAAGCAGGACTTATTGTCTCTTAAGGCCCCGTTCACACGGCTTATTTGCCGACGGATTGGCGCCGTATTCCGCGCTCGGAATTTGCGCTTAAATACGGCGCAATCCGTGGGAGTCATTACGGTAATCCACTGCCTCATAGAGAACAGTGGAATCCGCGCCCTCCCCCTCGGCAAATCCGCCACGGGGGAGAAAGGTGACATGACTTATTTAAGGCGCGGAGCGCCGTAAACAATGCATTGTTATGGGGCCGGGGAGGGCGCCCCCCCCCGCGCCCCGGGCCCGCCCCCCGTCCCCCCCCCTTATTACGGGGATTTGGCGTCAATACGGCGCACAAATCCCCTGAAAGGCCGTGTGAACAGGGGCCTTAAAAGGATTTCTTCTTTTATGCAGAAATCCTGCTCCAAATCATATAAGACAACATATCACAGAGTTCAGCTTCTCTCCCTTTATCACATCCTGCTCCCAGATAAGGTTGCATAAACCACCCAAAAGATTCCCTTTAAATGTAATTTATTGATATTTTATGTGATAGAGAATGACAAAGTAGCAAGTATTTTTGAAGTGTAAAGAAAATAAGTTATTTTCCAAATTTTTGCAAATTAAAAAAAACTGAAATGTGTAGTATGCACATGTATTCAGCGCCTTGTACTCTGATACCCCTAAATAAAATCCAGTGTAACCAATTGCCTTTAGAAGTAATCTAATTAGAAAATATAGTACATATGTATGTAATTTATTCTCAGTAAAACTATAGCCATTTTTGTGAAGGCCTCGGAGGTTTGTTAGAGAACATTAGTGAAAAAACAGCATCATGAAAATCAAGGAACACATCAGACAGCTCAGGGATAAAGTTTTGACAAAGTGTATTGCAGGGTGAGGTTTAAAAAAAAAAAAAAAAAAATAGCCCAAGCTCTGAACATCAATCCATCATCCATAAATGGAAGGGGAATGGGCAAAACTTCCAGCCAGTCATTGCAGCTAAAGGTGGTCCCACATAGTACTGACTCAAGGGGCAACATGCCAAACACGCCAAATTTAATGTGCATTATACTAGCATAGAATGCGCCTGATTTATGAACCCGCTCTACAGCAGGTCATAAATCAGGCGCATTATAGTGCTAGGGCACCATTTCTGGATCAGGTATACCACTTTAAAGGTGGTATACCTGTACGCCGCAGGCACTATGTAATGTGAAAGAGATTGGCATGCTGGAGATTTAAAAGGGTATGAACTGGGCTGCGCCTGATATTGGGCTGAAAATACGCCAGATATCTGGCGCAGCCCCGTTCATACATGTCGCCCAAGGTGGCTAAATACATATACAAGTCATGCTTCAGTTTTTTGATTTGCAAATATTTTGAAAAACACATATCATTTTCTTGACACTGCACAATTACTTGCTGCTTTGTGTTGCTCTACATAAAATATCACAGAAAACATAGGTATTTACTAAAACTGCTATATCATGGAGATGTCACACGTCCTCTTTAACCCAATAATATTGCCTTTAGAGCTTTAATATTGTCTTTTCAAGATGTAGTGCAGTCTCAATGTCCCTTTAAACTAACGAGCTTGCCTTCACCAGGGGCAGATAACTAATCTCCCTCCAATTTCTCAAACACACTAGGATCATAGAGAGACAACTAACCTCAGTTTTTTTTTGTTTTTTTTTAAGAATTGTACTTAAAAAAAAAACAAGCTTCATTTAGCCCTTCCTCATAATCAATCCCAAGACACCAGTGCTGCATGGAACAGTGCTAGCTACTAAGCTGTTACCTAAAAAAACCTAAACAATATTCCAATATTTCACTGTCATGAAACACTGTACTGAACAAAATGATACACAACTGCTGAATACCTGGTTAACATTTCTATAGTAAATGCACATTAGAATTAGTATTTTGAAGTCCAATTAGGAATATAAAGTAAATGACAAGTAAATTGTCGAAATAATTTTGGCTACAATCATGGAAAACTAAGCAAAGAGGTTCCATTTCTTAGGCCTCTTTCACACGTCTATGTGAAAATATAGATCAAATATGAATGCAAGTTAGGAATTTTTACATTTTTCAATTTTTGGCAAATTTTTGTAAAGAAAAAAATAAAGACGTGAAATATTAAAAAATGGAACATGCACTTTTAAATTCAACTCATTGACTTAAAAACGACACCAATCCCCTTGATCATCTTATATATGTAAGAAAAAAGCCATCTGATGATAAAGAGGTGACTAAAACTATATATATGTTCTGGCAATATTTTATCAATGCCAAAAAATGGAATGAATATGAATATAAAATACAGTATAAATTCATAAGTGTGAATGAGACTTTAGAGGTATAAAAATGGTACTACCATTCCGTCCCCTTAAACCCAGTTCATGAAGCATTTTCCTGGGAGACACATGGTTTCCACACAAGTCTATGGAATGTTTGAGGCCATACTCACATAATTAACCAAAAAGCTGCAAATTATCTCATTGTGCTGTGTCTCGCAGGGAAAAAGAAAGATGGTAGAGAGAGAAAAAAAGGCAATGGCAAATTCTAAAGAAACTTTAATTAGAATCTGATAATAGCCACTATCTGATTCCTGGATAATTACCTCCCCACATTCTCTTTCTGTGTCAGGACCTCACAAAGCTGGGGAAGATTTGAAGAGCCTGGACAATATGTGAACACAGGCAGACTCCCAGCTCCTGCTCATTCACTCTCTTTATTCTTTCCAATTTAAGCAAATGCTACTGAAACTGTAATTAAGAAAGCGGTGTGACCCTGATCGCTGCAGCATTAATGAGGGACTATTGATTTTTCTATTATTCCTAATGACCGTACACGGAAATCGTAGAAAAACAAATGAAAAGAGCAAAGTGTGTGTGAAGGAGAACAGGGGAGAGCAGATAGAAGAGAGGCAAGAACAATAAAATTAGGAGAGAAAGAAAACAACTTAAGAGGTAGAAGACAGAATAAGAACCCCGGAGATGAGAATAGCAGAGAAGATGAAGAACAAGCCAAACATGATCCATCGTTACCAAGGCTGCAGACTCTTTACCTATACATAGTACTCACTTTGCTCCCAGTTTTGGGATTTTTTCCATAGTTAAAGTTACATTGTCTTCTATCGAGATGTTGTATTTAGGGTATTGATCTATTTTATGGCTTGATTACATTAAATAATATTATCCAGTCCATCACATTTATTTTTTATATTAGGGTCAATGTGCATCAAATTAAAAATTTGATGCAAAAATTAGCTTGATTTTTACCAACCAATCTATGTTTTGGTTGCGTTATTGCTATGTGAGTCAAAACTATAATTCAGATATATCTTAAGGTTCTTCCTATCTTTTCGAAACCCCCAGAATACATGCATGTTGGTTCAAATAATAAAGTGATTCATAGTCATGTTTGCATTTCCCTGCTATTTTCTTCTTGACTTTACCTTGTCTTTATTTACTTGGTTGACTATGTCACAGTGACGATGTGCCATATTTGACTCATGACGATGTTATTACATGCGGCCACTGACTGGCTGTTATGTTCACAGGATGAGTGTGCCATCTCATCACTGCAACCCAGAAAAAATGTTGTGGGATTACAGAACCTTTATCATGAGAGTAGCAGGGAATTCAAAGGGTTAACGCGACACAATTTTTATTTTTCCTGATATGAATATGTATATTATACTGCAGGCTTTAAAATGTTAAAATCCAATTTAATGATGGGGCAGGACTATAACAACCTTTCTATCATTTTAGATAAAAGATAGTTATGGCACTATGAATAGATGAAATAGCTGTCTATACTATGAATTGTGTGGATCTTATGAACATTCAAATGGGTGTTCCAAAAAACTTCTAAAAAGCTTGTTAGTTGTAAAGGAATGGGAGCAAATAGAAAAACAAATACTTACCTTGTAAACCTGCTCATCCCAACACGGCTCATGATGTGACTCTTCATTCTTCACTTGACCCCGCAGCCAATCACAGACCTCAGTGGTCAAGTGCGGTATATCCAGTAAGAGACCATAGCGGCCTATGTAGGGTCATGTAAAGAATGAACGGTGACATCATTGGTGTTAATCAGATCATAGTTGCACATCCTATTTTAGCTGGCCATAAACATTGAGGCCCCCTTTTACTATCCCTGTTTCAAAGTTAGACAGCATAAACTTAGGCAGTCTAAAAATGCAGCAGACTCATCAAAGTGGCTCATGCTGCTTGATAAATTTTTGGAAATTTAAAATTAGTCTTACTTTTAGAGCAATTTTTTCTCTTACTTTCTGCCCCAGAATTTTGGTGCAATTTTGGTACAGATTTTGGTGCAGCGCACTTTCTAGAGAGGCCACACATACTTTTCGGGAATCAAAACCCACCTGTTGAGCAGTGTGCAGAAATTGTCTCAAGCCCATAATGTGTCTGGGACATACTGCAACATACTGCGCCAAAATTACACCACTTTTCGGTGCATTTTAAGACAATTTTCTGGTACAACCACATCAGTAAATGAGGGCTTGTATTTCTATCAGAAGATGAACTAAAATGTAAGAAATGTATAGTATACAGGCTACTCTATACATGCATGCTCAACCAACAGTCATTTTATGGGTATAAAGCAGATTTATAGATGAGGGGTAAATGATGAGGGAATATCTAAATATTTGAACCTTTGATGCACTTATGAATTTTGATGAAGCTTTCATAGAGGCTTTGGGAGACATTTCCACCTGTAAGAATATTCCTAAGGTTAAGAACTGACTCATGTGCAGTGAAACAAAAACGTAAGGTGAATTTCTTTGAACATTCAATGACTGATTCTTGATGACCGGGGACAAATGATTATTAATGAAAATGGGGCTGTGCATTATTAGGGTGAACTTTTTAGCAGAAATTATTTAATCTCCTCCTTTGTTTATGGTACCATAAACAAACTCCCATGATTATAGCAGAGACTGATTCTTGATGACCGGGGACAAATGATTATTAATGAAAATGGGGCTGTGCATTATTAGGGTAAACTTCTTAGCCAAAATTATTTAATCTCCTCCTTTGTTTATGTACCATAATCAAACTCCCATGACTAATAAAGTTCTTACTATAGTAAGTTATCATTCTAGAGCTGTTTGCTGTTTGAGTCAGTTCATACACATACAGACTTTCCTCTTTTATATGACCAGCTTCTAAATTTTAATTTTAATTAGAATGTTGTGCATGACATTGATAAAAATGTTAACTTGTTTTGCTATCTTCAACTGGAGAAATGTATTTGATGGATTTTGACAAATATGATAGGTGCCATAGATGAGCTTCTGTGTATGTTCAGAGGATAGATTTTTTTTATAGGCCAATACAAGATACCACTATTGCATGTATTATAAAAATAATAAATTTTTTCCAGATGACACCATTTTATAGAAGCAAGTATACCTGATCATAGTATCATACTTCATGACTTGGACCACCACGTGAATATTAATTTCAAGTGCTTTTTTTATGTTAGTAGTATCCTCTTGGCCTGAAAGACAAAGGTCCACTCAATTTTTCAAAAAGAAATGGTATCTCTAATCTTTTTCATCTTCCTCACATCAGTAGAAGACAGGTCTTGTAGTTAAACACAGCGTGTCCAAACTTAAGGATATATCTGTTTGATATAGAACCAAAAGAAGAAATAGGGCCAAAACAAGACTAACTTGAAGGTCAACATGGTTCTTGCCATAAACCAAAGTGGAAAAAGTTGTTGTTCATCTGGATAGGCTTTATAGACCATTCCAGTGGTATACCTCTAGGAGATGTCTTGATATTTTGGAAAACTTGTGGAACAGGGACAATGAGAAGACTTTTAGTGAAATAGATTTTTGTAAAAACTTCTTATAGTATTATATTTATACCCAAGTAAAACCAATAAGGTCGAATCCAGCACCACGTAAAATCCCCAAAATCTTCAATTGTAGATCCATTAAAATACAGAAACAATAGTCAGTCTGAGCAATAACTACACTTCTTTCAAGTATTATATTTCTGCATGTTAGTTTAGGGCAATCATCTATATATAGGATCTTGGTGAATCCCAAAATATGCTGACATTCAGCATTCTTGCCACCTTGATCAATAATGTAATATAACCAGCTAATAACTGATTTTAATGGGTACATTTCAAATATTGTCTGTGTCAGAAATGTATGTACTTTGTATATTTGTTCTTCCGCACTGTTCCTTTGTCTTGTGTGAAAACAACAGATGTTTTCCCTTCCTATATGATGGCTATTTCTTGTAGGGAAAAGAATCGTATTGACATATTGGTGAAATTTTATCATTCAGCTTGGAAAGAGGAAGAGTCTGAGCTTCAGAGAATGGGTGTCTGCAGGTTATGCCCCACGGATTCAATGCCGAATTAAAATCCCATTTCTGAGGCCGACAGCAGCCTGAGCAGTTAAATGCAGATTTTAAGAAAATTGAAGCCATATTAGAGCGAGACCTGCAGGTTGCAAAAATGAGCCAGAGCTGAAATGTGTGCGGAAATATACCAAAATTGCCTTCTAATCAGCTATTGAATAATATTGTCATCTAATGGATTATAATAAAATAAAAGCTGTTATTAGAGGAAAACATTATCTAAAAAAAAGAGCAAAAGGGAGGAAAAAAAGCTGATTTTATTCGTCCTCCCCCCTCTAATGTAAGTGTGTGTGTGTATGGGGGAGGTAGAAAAAGGAGCAGATTTAAACAGGTACATTGTGTGCTTATGTGAAAGTGATTCATAGCAGAGGCTGCTGGAAATGGCTTTAAACATCAAGGCGAACAAAAGCTTCCTAATAAAAGAACAAAAAAGCGACCGTCCCCCGAATATGAAGAGGAAAGAAACTAGAGGAGGACGGTAAAAGGGGCCCCCCCTTCTTCTCTCCTGGAGTAATTAGGTGAATGCTGTAGTTAATGTATTTGCTGCTGAGAATGCCTGGGTGTCCCATTCTCCCGCTGTTACCTTTGCACCCATAGCAATGCAATGAGTACAGTACGAGAAATTAGCCTGCCGCTGCCGTCTTGTTCTGTTTTTTACCTTCTGCTATTCTGTGCCAACTTTTAATTCTTTTTGTTCCTTCACTGCCTAATCATATTCTGCTCTTCAGGGTATATTTAACTTATACTTCATTTAAAAAGCCTGTTCGAATTAAGAGGAAATTATGATCAAAGCCTAGATAAACTGTAGCCAAAAAATGGGAAAAGCAGTAAAAACCATAAATTTCAATTTCATACTGTTTAGATCAATATATTTTCAGACTACGTATATTACAAAAGATATATCTATGATCATATGGTAAATGACAGTGTTTTAGCTAAAATGTATTTGTATAGCCTACAAAAGGCTTTAGTGACAAAGAACATTTCAAGTTATATTACCATTTCATATTTTTGTCCCTGGAGGCAATATTATACAGTAGAAGCTTTTATAGCACTAAAAGATATTCCACTTTGGGCTTATCCACATGACACTATAATGGTTTTGTGTAATATAAGTCTATAATATAGCACCTATAGAATACAGGTAGTCCCCGGGTTACAAACAGGATAGGGACTGTGGTTTTGTTCTTAAGTTGAATTTGTATGTAAGTCGGAACAGGTAGATTTATTAAATGTAACTCCAGCACAAGGTTTTTTTTAGTTTTGGATAGTGCAGGGAAGGGTTTTTACATTTGTTTTGCTGTCTGTGCTCCTGTTAACAAGATTTCACCTCATGTGCTACTGTGGCATGCTGGAACTTGTCATTCCACAGCTACTATCTGCTGTGGAACACGGAACTACAAGTGCCAGCATGCCCCATAAGTCTCCGTTTGTAACTAGGGGACAAATGTAAGTTGGAACGGTGTAAGTCAGGGACTGCCTGTATATAGGCCCATACCATGCCATTTTATACGAAGGCACACTGTTTACCATGGATTCTTTGATATTCTTAAGAAGCAAAATTGTGACAGTCTCCTAAACATTATATTATGGCATTCACAGCGGCACCACATGGCAGCAAACTGAGCTGTAAGTATCCATATGCTTCTGCAAGGGTTCATGACTAATATTTTTTGACCAAAAATAATAAATTGATAAGTTATCATTGCCCTTGCTTTATACCTCTTAACAGCTCAGACACAGAGCATTCGTGAGAGCGAGGAGCAATAAGCACAGGATTAAACAAGTCTCAAGAGTGAATATAGAATCTGGGGGATAGAAAATCTAATAGAAATGGTAGCAGATTTTCAACAAAAGTGTAATAAAATTGTCCTTGTTTCCCTTGTTCTACTCAGGATAGAAGACACCTGGGTTGTGGCCCCTCTCAAGAGCAGTCACAATCCTTGGAAAAAAGAGTGGGGTATGGTTTAATAAGGTTATTCTGCATAGATGGGGGAAGTATTCATTCATAAATCTGGTCACCACTGCAGTCTGGAAGAACTGATAGTGGAACACAGTTTAGTGAGATGAGGCAAGGCTGACAAGGCAGCCCTACTGGGACACCAATTAGCATGTTAACAAACAACTTTTAGATGACACAAAGAGATGCTGGTATTTGTATATGCTGGTGGCAGGACAAGAGATAGAATAGAGCATTGGGGTAAAGCCACCATACATTTGGGAGAAGATGTGTGATCCAAACAGAAATCTGTGTGGAACCAGTATCTTAAAGTCAGTTAAGTTTCTGAGGGAGGGACTGGAGGAATAAGTGGCAGTCAAGAGGAAGAAGTGGTGTATTCCAGTTGTTTAACTACGTGTATGATGTAAGTTCTCCCATTGACAAGTTTTGAGTTCTTGTGGTTATGAGTTCCAGTTGTTCATGGAATTTGTAATGCCAGGGACAGCACTTGCTAAGCTGGGGAGAAGTATAAGATGCATTGGACAGTCTGTTCTGTAGTTATTGGTATGTAATTCGATATATGATGTTTTGTTGCACCTTATGTTCTGTGTTTTGTTTCATTTACAGCTGTAGCAACGTGGTGGGCCAGAATCCCCATTGCTGTTAACATGTTGGATTGTGGCAACTGGTGACAGGGATAAAGAACTCCTACAATGCTACTCATCAGAAAGGACACAGGTATGGACATAGGCCATAGGGTTCCAGTACTGATAAGCTGAAGTATTATGGCAATGGTGCACTTTTCAATCACAATAAAGGGTCTGGATGATAAAAAAAGGGCTCTGCCACTAGTGGCTGTTAATAGACAGCTATGAGAAAGAAAGATAGAGATAGAACTGGTAGTACTTATATAGGAATGAACAGTGAGATCACATGTGCTGAAGAGGCAGTCCCATACTAAAGGAGTAGTTGTGCTGTGTGAACAAACAGATCCTGGGTATCATGGTATGGGCAATAAGCTAGTAAATGAACTTCTTGTATTCTGGAGTAGATTGGGACTGGCCATAGATGCAGGTTTCTTAAAGGGGTTTTCTAAGTACAATGATTAGCTTTTAACATGTAGGGAAAGGTAAATTAAGTTTATTACTAAATACTCTGCTGTGTTAATTTTGCTTTGGTCAGGAGATACAAAAGATTTTATCTTAGTACACACAAGCTTCTCTGGTTACCAATGACCTCTCCCTGTTCTCTCTTATCTCTCATTGCTCTAAGCTGCCATCAGTCAGTCAGTCAGTCTGTTCATGGTGAGTCACTCCCTGCATAGTCTTGTCTTTAGAAACAGAGTTTGTTTACCGTTCAAAATGAAACGCTTTCACGCTTTAGAGCTCTGTAGCCTTCAGTCATGTCCCACTGCTATATAACCACCCACAGCCTAACCAGGAAGTGAGAACCTGAGGCTGACTGGGGCTCTGTGAGACTGCATTGTGAGAAAACCCCTTTAAAATGTATTATGTGAGCTCTAGTTATCACAGTGGAGGCTGCAAGCATTAACATCTTGCGACTAGATAGGTCTGGGAAGTTCTATTGTACAAAGTAAATCCTCTTTGAGTAACCAGTCAAAGGTAAAAAGAAGAGTGCTCAAATCATATAGAGGTTGTTTTCAGGTCATTTGTGGGAACAGGGAGAGTTCCTAGTCCTGGTGGAATGCTGAAAAGCTACAATGAAAATTGTCTACTCTGCAGGCTGATATGGCTTAGGAAGTTGAACTTGTAAGTGTGGCCTAAATTGCAGTGTCTGAACAGTTCATAGGACGGTAAAGTGAGGCTGCTGTGGTAGAAACATTAGATGTGAATCATAGTGAAGGCTAAAAGCACCAGCTATGAAAATAGCCCATGTACCCACAAAAACTAAATTAAAAATTAGGGTCTTTTGTAAGTACCCTTTGGGAGGTTAAAAAATTAAATGGGAAAAAATAGTAAAAAGGGAACAGGATTCTAAATTCAGTTAAAAGGGGGGGTTGAGTTACTGTTTGGCTAGGTTCACCGAAAAAGGAAAAAAAACTGTCGAAAAAAAACCCCTAAAAATGTCGAATTTTAAGTGTTTTTCCCCAAAATCAGCTGGGGTTTAACGAAAATTTTTTTGTGTGGTTTTCAGTTTTTGTTGGGTGTTTTTGGGTTGTGTTTTTTGGGTTTGGGGTTTTTCTTGGGACTTTTTTGGGGGTTTTTATGTATGCAAAAAATTCATAAAACCTTTTAAAAAACACCTGGGCCCTTTTTTTTCACCCAAAAAACCCCCCGGGGCAAAAAAAACCGAAAACCAAAAAGGGGTTTTTTTGACGGTTTACAATTGCCCTTCTTTTAAAAAATTTCTTCCCCGGGGGCGGGGGGCGTTTTTTGGGGAAAAACATGTTTCAAAAAAAAAAATCATAAGCAGAAGGGAGTTTTAAAAAAAACGTTTTTAAAGGGGGTTTAAAGTTTATGGGATCTGTTTTCAGTTGTTTTTTCAGACTTTGGGGAAAATGAAAAAACCCGCTAAAAAAAAAACTACCAAAAAACTTTGTGCAGGGAAAACAAAAGCCCTTAAAAAGGGTTTATGTTGTTTATTTGAAATTGCTTTTTTTAAGGAAACCCATTTTGTGAAAAAATTTTTCCCACTAAGGTTCTTGCAAGGGCCCTTTTTAGATTTGGGAAACGGAAAAAAGTTTGCTGAAATGAAAAAAAATAAAAGAGAAAAATTTCTTTTTAAAAAATTATTTTTAAAGGGGGAAAAATTTGGTTGGGGAAAAATAAGATTTAAACCCTCTTTAATGTAAAATTGAAAAGCCCCCTATGCATAGTCCTCTCCCCCTAAGCGGGTTTTTTTTGGCTTCCCTCTTTTAGTTGTTTAATTTAATTTTGTATACTGTGGGTGCTACGGTATAAAAATAAAGATTATTAAAATTACTTTTTGTATTGTTATGAAATTCCAAAACCACTTTTCTATTTTTCTGCCCCGGAATTAAACCGGAGCTTTTAAATAAATAGTAATTTTAAAGCCAAAATTTCTTTAGAGGGAAAAAGGGGTTCAGATGGTTTATAAGAAGGGGGAAGGTTTTTTGGGAAAAAAATTTTTGGGAAAAAAAGGGCACAAATTTACAAATGGTTCTCCTGTTTAAAATGAGGGGAAATGTCAATTAAAGATCAACCTCATTCTGGACGTCCTTCAACAACCCAAAATGATGAAAATATGCGGAAAATTCATGTATTTCATTCGGGAAGAAAAGGCTTGCAATTTATAGCCCAAAAAACCAAAGGGAATTTGAAGGGAACCTCAATGATTTTTTTCATTTCCCAGTCCCGAAGCAAAAAATTTTTCCACTTAAGAAATAATTAAAGGGTTTGGGACTTTTTAGTTTTTCTTTTGGTCGGGGAAAGTAGTTTAAGGGCCCAAAAAATTTTTTTTAAAAGAAATTTTCAGGGCCCAAAAACCTTTAATTTCCCAAATTCGTTGACAGGGGGCCCCATGAAATCCCAGTCCACAAGTTCATCAAAAGAAAAACAAAAATCTTTTTCCAAAATTTGTAAATATTTTTAAAAATTTTTATCAAAATTTGAATGAAAAAAGTAAAAAAAAAAATTAACCAAAAATGTTAAACTTATTTGTTTGGGGAAAAATAAATCAAATTATCCGGAATGGCAAAAATGTGAATCTTAGTACTGGTATGTTTCTCTTTATTGGTAAATTATTGTTTAAAGTCATGTCCCTCATTTTGGGAAAATTTTCACCCCACTCCCCCTATACAAAAACAGCTTTCAATTTCTCTTTTTTTTATGTTTGGAAATTTCCTTTTCATGAATTGCTTTTTCGGGGGCCCCCCCCCTTTCCCCCCAAAATTTTCTTTTGGAATTTAAATTTTCAGGCCCTTTGACTCGGCCATTCCAAAACCTTGTATTTTTCTTTAACCACTCTTTTGTCAAGAAATGAAGAAGATTTTTAGCTCCTTTTAGACCCAAAATATTTTCAGATTTTAAAACATTCCCCCCTTCTCTCCCTGCCCCCTTTTAAATTTTGTTTGGGCTTAAATTTTTGGGGCCATCATTTCACTCATTCCCAATCCATGGTGATTTCACCCCCAGGGCAGAGTCTTATCTCTTTGAAAGCTTCTCATTTAGCTAAGTAAACACCCTTCAAAGCTCTGTAGCTGGGTTCATTACACTTTATAAATCTTTTTGGATTTTTGTGGTCATTTAAAACGGGAAAATTAGTTTTGGAAACGCAAGTTGATGTGTAATTTCATTTGCTTTTAAACCCATCCCTACAGCTTTAAATTTAGTATGTATGATTCTCAAAAGCTGGTTGGGGCTGGGGAAACTTAAAGGGTGTTATCAAAATTTGAGCGTTTGGGCTGCCCAGTTAATTTTCTTCAGATTGATTTTTAAAATTTCCAGGGGGTGTCTCCCTGTCACCCGGCGTGTTTTCTCCTTCCCAGGGGGATTGTCTCCCCTCACTGAAGAATTTGTGACATATTCTGAAATGTAGGAAAAAGGGGGGGGGGGGGCGGGGGAGGGGTTGGGGGGTTTGGATATAACAGCTCTTTTTGCCCCCTCCCCTTGGGCTTATTTTTGCAGCCTTTTCAGGGGCACCACAAGCCCCAACAAGCCCCTGTTATATCTTATTACCCCAAAAAAATTAACTGAAACCCAGGAGTTTTTATTTCTAGGGGTTGTTTCACCCCAAAATTGTCTTGCAACAGGAAAAAAAAAGTCGCCCTTTTACTCAACTACCAAGGGGGGGGGGGAAACAAATGACACTTCAAGTAAAGCCCTTTTGCTTGTTGTCGGGATAAATGAGTAAAAAATGGGGGAGAAAAGGGCACTCAGGCTTTGAGACAAAGACCCTGCTAAAAACCTGCAATAATTTGGGGGCCCTTTGGTAGAGCAGTGGTAAAAGTTTTTGGCTTTTATAATAAAGGGTTTTTGGGAAAGTTCTAGTCCCCCACAGAGTATATTTTTTTTCCCCCCTAAATTTCTACACATATGAAAGAAAAGACCTAAAATATATATTTTCAATCTCTAAATGATTAAAATTTACACCTTAAATAGCCCCCTATATCATTTTTTCATCCCCCAGAAATTTGCATTGTATCACATAGTTTGGAAAAGTGCTTTTGTGTGACTACGTGGGAGGGGAAAACCACTATATAGGGGGGGCTTTGTGTGGGGTATATAAAAAAAATTTATAGATGCCCAACATAAAAATTTCCCAAAAAATCTTTACATATGTTTTTAAAATTTATAAAAAAGGAAAAAAAATAGGGATGGGGCTTTGAAAAACTTAAACCCTCTTCGGGCGGGGGCGTTCACCAAGGGCACGGGCATACACAAGAAAGTTTATACAGACAAAGTGTTGAACCCTTTAAAATTTAAAAAAAAACTACAAAATTGATGAGTCATAAGGAGGGGGGGCTTGCTTTCGATCTGGGGAAAGAAAGAAAGGCCCCTTTTTTTTTCCAAGAAAGGGGAAGGGAAAGGATTCCCTGTGGGCGGGGGGGAAATTAAACCTTTTGGGGAAAAAGGCCCTTTAAAACCCAGGCATTTTCCATTGCCCAGAATCCTTCACCTATAGGCGGGGAGAGGGTACATGGGGCAGCAGCCCCCGGGGTTTCACTTAAATTTTCCGAAAATTTAACAGGGGGGGGGGGAAAAAAAAAGTGGGGGGGGGGGGGTTAAAAAAAGAGGGGGTGTGCGGGCCCAGCCAAATTTCACAGCGCAGGGGGGTTTTATGGGGGCCCGGGGTGTTTCTTGTTAGGGGGATCCCAACGGGCTAAATTTAAAATTTGTCAGGCCGGGCCTTTTTCAAAGTGGGGGGGGCGTGTTGGGGAAATTTCGCCCAAAGGGGGCGTTCTGACCACCCAACAGAGCAACAGCAGAAACAAAAATTACAGTTTTAAAGGGAAAAAGCTATATCTGTTTAAAACAAGTTTTCAAAAGGTAATGAAAACCCAAATAAAAAAGTGTTTTTTTTTTACTGCCCCCATAATCTGGAGACATGATTTTGGGGGGGAAACCCCGGAAAAAAAAAACCCCTTTTTAAGGGTTGAAAAAACCCTTTAAATTTAAATTTTGCATCAAGTAACAGTGACAACCAAGGTTTTTTAATTTCCCAAATTAACAAAAAGGGGGTTTAAAAATTTTTTAATCAAAAGATTTTATCAAAAATTTTAAGGCAATCCCAATTTTTTACTTTTTAAGGGTTTTTTCGTGACGTGTGTTTTTTTAGATTTAAAAGGAACAAACCTTATTTTAATTTTTAAAGGAAAAAAAAAAAGTACCCCAAAAAAAATTTGCTTTTTCTAAAAACAAATACCCGGGGCCAGGTTAAAAAAAATGCTAAATTTAGTCTCCCATTTTTAAAGTGAAAGGGGTTATAAACTTTTAACAAAAGGCTTTTTGGGACAAACGGAAAGAAAACTTTAACCCCAAAAAAAGAGATTTTTCCAAAGTTTAAACAATGGAAAGGTTTTAAATAAATTCCCTTTAAATTTATGTAATTTCGCCAAAAAATTTGTAAATAAAAGGGAAAAAATTTATTTTTCCCTATTCAATAAAAACTTGTGTAAATGTAAACAAGTACTGTCTCAACAAAAAGGGGTGAGATTTAAAAGAAAAAACATTTGGGGGAAAACGAAAGGGGAAAGATGTTCAAAGTTTCCCCCCTTTTGATGGTTAAAAACTTAAAAAATGTGTAAAAAAAATGTAAAAAATTTTAAATGCAAAAACACAAGGGTGTGAAAACGGGTCAATTGTGAAGAACTGTAAGAAACCGGCTGAATAAATTGGGATATGCATAAAGAAACGCCAAACTACAACTAAATAGAACATGTGAAGATTACAATGCTCTGAAGAGAAGCAATCATGGAGCATGGATAATGGCTACAGAGAATAGCAACAGTCCTAATTTTCTCTGTTCATAGACAATTTGTATAACTGTGAATTGATGTGCACCCAGGTATTTACCAATACTTTTGTCACCTTTTTCACCATCATGGTTCTCTATAACATATCTTCTGAAAGTTTTTGGATCAAGGCATGATTTATATAATCCTTTCTTAAGAAGAGCAGAAGTGTCAGTAACCAAGCTTTTTTGATAATAGACACAGCATCTGTATATTTCAAACCCAATCTCATTTCCTTAATTGAAACCTTTTGCCAATTAACTCTGAGGGCCACATATATGAAAACTGTTTAGGTCTAAAACTCACTTTTTTGCCCATACTATGGGCAAAAAAAGTGAGTTTTAGATGAATCTATACAATTATGTGTTTAGTACGGCAAATCCAGGCACATTACTGCTGTAACATGTAGACCAATTTAAAAGTGGTTTTCCTGAGCCTGAATTGTCGCTTAGTAGCTAGAAAGTGCTAAATCTATGACCCGCAGTAGAACAGGTTAAAAGATTCAGGTGCATTCTACACTACTAATGCATGCAAAAAAAATGACGTCTGGGTGCCAAAAATCATACATATCGCTCCTTGTGTCTGTGATCTCAGGGCATTGCTTTGGGTGTTGTCTGCTTTTTAACTGCAGGGTTTTTTTCCTATTAGGGCTTATATAGTCAATGTAGTTGACTATATAGTTTTGTAGTTGCTGGTGACGAAAATTACTGATAAAACCTAACAATTCCCTAAAATTGCCCTACCTAAACTGCCTAATACGAGGGGAACCCGCCCCAACAAAAGGGCGACCCCACCAGGAACCTTACTATAAGTGCCCTAGTGATAGTACCTTACCCACTACACCTATGCATACAACTACAGTGTGTAATGCCACCTAGACTAAACATCCGTCACCACACACAACAGACTATATATACACACGTATCCCTGTCCCGACGCGTTTCCCCCACCACCGATAGAGTGGGTTCATCAGGGAACAAAAACTCTTCTAAAGTGGCAACAGTACTATAAGGAATCTCAGTAAGTACCAAATATATACAAACAATAAAATACACGGTTCCCAGAACTAGAATACCGTAACAGCATGCATGAAAGAATATACATATACAATCGTTTGGATACACTCACTTCCCTTAGGGTTTAAACAAGGGGTTGACCCCAAAAGAAGAGGCACTTCTCACACTCAGGGGGAGAGTCGGGAAACACCAGGGGGGCATGCGGGGGCCGGGAATAGATGGTTCCGAACGCTGCCAAAAAGGGAAAAAAAAAAAAAAAGGGTTTTAAAAAATAAAACGTTGACCAACTCAGGTTTCAAAAACCCCCCAGGGGGACCAGGAAAGGGGCCCTTTCTCCCCGACCGGAAGTAAAAATAAAGCCCACCCAAACCGGGGAAGTTTCCTGGGGGGGTCGCCCCTTTTTTGGTTGGGGGGGGTTTTCCCCACGAATTGGGCATTTTATAGGGCAATTTTGGGGAATTTTTTAAGGTTTTAAAGGGGGTAATTTTCTTTAAAAAAGTTATTTTTATATACCAAATCTTGCCCAAAGGTATTAAATTTTCCCCCTGGGGTTTTTGTCTTATGATTTACGATATTTGGGTAAATAAAAAAAGGGGCTTTCTCCGCCGGGGATAATAAAAAGGAGTACTGTTTTTTTGTTTTTTTTTTTATTTTAAAAGTTCCTGAAATTTACCCTTTTTGGCCCGGGAGAGTTGTAAAAGGGAGGGCCATCTTTTAAAGCCCTTTGAAAAATTTGGCTACCCGGTGCAAAAGCGTTTTTACTGAGAGAAAATTTTTCCCTTTAACCAGGATACCTAACCCTTCATTTTTTGTTTAAAAGAACTAAAGTTAAATACAATTTTTATTTTAAAGTCATTGGGGATTTAAAAATTTCCTTGGGAAAATTATCAAAAGGAAAAAATAGTGCCAAAAGGTTTACGTATACCTTTTTTTTAACCCGGCCCCAAGATCAAAAACTGGATTATAAAAAAGGGGGAAAAAATTGGGAGGCAACTCATCTTCCTGCGTTTCATAAATTTTTTGTTTGAGGGGGAAAGGGGTTGACCCTTGTTTAAATCTTTTGAAGCTGTTTAAAAGGGAATTTAGCTGAAAAATCATTAAAAAAAAGGGGGACCCTAAACTTTCAAAAATTTTAAAAATTTAAGAAAAAAAAGACAAAAAATTGATAAATTTCCAGCATTTTTTGAAAGAACGTAAACCCCGCTTCATTAAGGCCCTAAACAGAATTTAGGGAAAATCGTGCATATTCTTGCCTATATAGAAACCCCGGGGGAATTCGACCCAAAATTTATCGAAAACTGCCCTGTTTACCCCGAGATTTACCCCAAAAAAGGGGGAAAATAAAGGGTTTTCAGAATCCCCCTACCCCCCCAAGACACGGGGTCCACATCAATATTCTCAATAAAACCCCAAAAAAAAGAAAAAAAGGGGAAACAACAGTGGAAAAAAAAATTTACCCCAATGGGGGGCAAATGCAGATATTGGGGCTACTCATCATCTCAATCTGCACCCTACATCCAGCAGAGGCGACCCCCGGACCCCTGCCTCTTTTTTAGAAAGAATATTAAAAACCAAAGTAATCTTGGGAAAAATAATCAAATCATCAATCTGTCTCATAGACCCTTACAACTGACAAATTGAAGTATTAAAAAAAAGGAAATTGCATTTGTAAAACCTAAAAACTCACGTTTGGGTTTTTAAAAGGGGGTTAAAAAGGAAACATCCTTTCTCTTTGCCCAAATCTTAAAGGGAAAAAAAATTTTTAAAAACATAATCGGGGAGAAAAAATCCCCCTAAAAGGGGAAAGGGTTTCCCTTTTGGTTTCAAAAAGAAAGAACAAATTGAAAAAGAACAAATTGGAGGGGGGAAAAAAATAGGTAAAAAGGGGCCCTTTTCTGTTTTAAAAACCCAGAAGTCTAAAATGCCACCTATTTAGATAACAAAACGATACTTTTCCCCAAAGTTTTTTTGTGACTCTATAAAAAAATTTAAACAAGCCCGTAGGATGAAAAATTAAAAAACAAAAATATACAAAAAAATTCAAAAGGCCAAAATTTGGCACGGGAAAAACCCTCGAGCGGGACGATCCTTTTTGTGAACCCCCTCAGATAAGGGGGGGGAATACAGTCATCCTAAACTTCCCATGATTTTCCAAATATGTGTTTTAAGAGTTTTTAAAACGATAGGTCGGTTATAAAAGTCCCCCCCAACGATCCCCCGACTGGGATTTAGGGCAAAAATTGGGGAAAAAAACCCCTTTAAAGGAAAGCCTTAAATCTCGAACAAAATAGAAAACCCAAAAATTTATGTTTCCTGTTACCGACGGCCCCCACGGTTGCCAAAATTTTTAAAAAACTACCAAAGGTCCAAAAGGGGCCCTTGGGGCCCCTTTAAAAGATGCCCGCCCTATAGTTTGGGGCATCGCCAATCTTAAAACAAAAAATTTTAAAAAAAGTTTTGTTTTTAAGCGTTTTCCCTGGCACCGTTGGTAACACATTTCCCCATCTTTTGTCAGAGATCCCAACAAACCCCCTTCAAAAAATTGGGGTTAAATTTGGGTGTTTCCCCCGATATGTGGCAATCCCAGAAAAATAGGGTCGGGGGCCCTTTAAAATTCCACCCCCACATGATAAGGGCATCGAGGCGGTGAGCTTTTTTTCTTAATAGTAGAAGTATTTTTTTTCCCAAGGCACAAATTTCATTTGTCCCAAAATTTTTGGGCATTTCTTTTAAACACACAATTTTTTTCGTTTAAATGGCCCCGGTGCTCCCCACCAGCCCCCGGGGGATGCAAGGGGGACCCCCCGTGCCCCCTTTCGTATGCAAATCCCCTTCCCCCGGGGCTGGTGGGGCACACCAGGGTTTTTTCTATAAACCTTCAGGAGGCCCAAAACCACATCGCCAAAGGGGGGCGGTTTTTTAAAAACCCAATGGGAAAATTTTGTGGGACGGCCAGGGAGGTTTTTTAAATTTTTGTCCAAAACTTAATTTTAATGACTTTGGGACCGGGTTTCAAAAACAGTCAAACATAAGAATGAATTGGGGGTTTTTTAAACTTTTGACTCTAAGGGCCCATAACCCCCTGATACGCCCTTTTTAACCGTAAGCCATCAGCGGGAAAAACAGCCCTACTGTGGGATAGCCATCATTTTTTCCCCATTAAAGGAAAGGGTAAAACCAAAAGGGAAAATTTTTTGCGTGAAACAAAGGGAACTGTTCATCTAAGGGGACTTTTTAAAAAGGAAGCTGAAAATTTTTAAGAACAAATTCCGGGGGCGGGGATACCCACACATTTTCTCACAGAAGCATATAATCTTTCCCTATACTTGATCGGCCCGCACTATTACAGCAAAAAAACCTCATAACACCCAAAAAGGAAAAGGGTTTTAGGATCATAGGACAAAGTTTGATGCTTCTACCCAAAGATTAGAAACTTTAATATCTTTTTTTTGGCCCAATTTTAACACAAGATCCACATTTAAAGGGAAATTTTTGGTTAAAATATGAACCCCAGAAATTACGTACGGGAAAGAGGAAAAGAATTTTGGGGAACCGTTTGGTTCAAAAAGTAAATTTTCGACACCAACACCTTGGGCCATTTTGGCTTTCACCCAAAGGGTTTACAAGGGCACTTATAGGTGCGGAAAAGGGTTTAAGGCCCCCCTTCCAAAACAAAAACAAAGCCCTTTAAAGGAATTTATTTGACAGGTCAAATTTTTAAAAATTTTTTGGGATATGCTAATTGTAAAAAAAGGGGGGGTTTCATTTCCCCAGGCCCCTGCCCGCCCCCCCCCAAAAAAAAATTGTATGGGGGTAAAACACCCGGGGAATTTAGGCGGCGGATTTTGGAACCCCGGGGGGAAATATTAAATGCCCCGCGATATTTCCGGGGAAGACATATAAAATTTTGAAACATAAGGAAAAACCCCTTAAACAAATTACTTTCCCTCGGTGGTTGAAATTTTTCCATCCTCCCCTTTAAAAGGGGGAAATTTTTTGAAAAGAAAAACCTCCAAGGGAAGGGGTCTGGACCCTTCCTTTTAAAAAACCGCTACCCCCAAAAAAAAATTTTAATGACTCTCTATCTTTTGCCCCAAAACCCTTTAATCCCCTGCTTTTTTTTCCCGTGTTATCACTTATCAAATTTTTTTATTTAAAATTGTTGGTATCATTCAATATTTTAAAATTTATTTATTGTTTTTAAAAACCGACTAATTTTTTTCTGGGCTCCCTTTTTAAATGGCAGCAGGGCATTCAAATAACTTTTAAAATTTACTCACATTGGGTGGGGATTTGAAAATTGCTTTTATACATAGAAACCCCATCTCAATAAATTTGAAGGGCGGGGGTTGGGTCTGCGCTTTCGGGGGTTTTAAACCCAACAACTTTTGGGTTGTTGTTTTTTTTTTTTGCTGCCTTTTTTGTGGCGTTCCCCCCCCGGGGGGATGTGCTTCATTCAACTTCCGGGGGGTTTAGAGGACCTTTTTCCCGTGTCCACCGGCGTGTTGATCCTGAGTTGGACAACGTGTTTTAAAAACCCAAATTTTTTTATTTCTCCTCTAGTGCAGGCTTGGGAACCATTTACCGGCCCGCATCCCCCTGGCGTCCTGACTCTTTCTGAGTGGGAAAGTGCCTTTATCTTTTGGGGCTCACCTAGTATAAAACCCTAAGGACGTGAAGTGTAAACCACAAAGATTGGTTTTATGTAAAATTTTTTCATTTTCATGCTGTTTTTGGGGATTCAGTTCTTTGGGGAAACCCTTATTTTATTGTTTTTTATATATTTGGTACTTAAATGAGATTTTCCTTTTAATTTCGTTGCCACTTTAAAAGAGTTTTTTGTTCCCTGATAACCCACTCTATCGGTGGAGGGGGAAACCCCGCGGGACCAGGGGGTACGTGGGTAATATAAATCCCGTTTGGGGTGGGGAAGATGTTTTAAATCTAGGTGGCATACACCCTTTAGTTTTTTAAGGGAAGGTTTAGTGGGTAAGGGTTATCACTAGGGGGGACTTTATAGGGTTTCTAGAAAGGGTTTTCCCGGTGGGGGTTGCCCTTTTGTTGGGGCGGGTTTCCCCACGTAAATTTGGCATTTAGGTTTGGGGAATTTTAAAGGGAATAGTTTTGGTTTTTTTTCAGTAATTTTCCAAATTTAAAAATTATTTTTTATAACCCCTACTTTCCCAAAAGGGATTTTAAAATTTTCCCGTGGTTTTTTTTTCTTTTTGATTTACATACTGGGTAATATATATCGAAAATGGCTTTTTTCCCCCGCCCCGGATAATAAAAGGAAATACTGTTTTTTTTTTTTGTTTTTATTTAAAGATTCCTGTTTTATCCCAAAACCCCCTTTTTTCCCGGGGGAGTTTTTAATTGGGTTTTGGGCCCGTCTATTTGACTGGGATAAATGGCTATCGGGTGGAAAAACGTTTTTTTCTTAGAAGAAAATTTTTTTCCTTAAAAACCAGGATTCTCTATCCCTTTTCAGGGGTTTTTTTTTAAAGGGAAATAAATGGGTTTAAATTTCAAAATTTTATAAATTTAAATCATGGTGGGGGGTTTTAAAAACCTTGGAAAATTTTAAAACAAGAATAAAAAAGTGCCAAAAGGTTTTTCGTATAACCCTTTTTTACCCGGCTCCAAGATCTAGAAACGTGGGTTAAAGAAAAAAAGGGAAAAATTTTAGGCCCAAATTCAATCTTTTTCCCCTGGGGTTTCCTAAATTTTTTTTTATTTAGGAAAACGGGGGACCCATGATAAAATTTTTAAGCGCTTAAGGAATTAGCTGAAGTAAACATTAAATAAAAAGGGGACCCTGAAATTTCACAAATTTGAATTTGAACAAAAGCAAATATTTTATAAATTTACGGGATATTTGGGAAACGTAAACACCCGACAATTCATTAAGGACCACAGAATTTAGGGAAAATCGGCATAATTTTTAAACCCAAATTTGAAACCCCCCGGGGGGTTCGAACACAGATTTATCGTCAACCCGCAAAAAAAACCTTTTCCCAGAGTGATCCTTTGTAGAGGTAATAAAATTTTTTTAAAAGATCCCCCTACCCCCCCAAAAACACAGGGGGCCACATAATTTCCAAAAGGGGTACCCAAAAAAAGACAAAAAAAAAAGGAAACAACAGTGGAAAAAAAAATTACTCCAATGGAGGGAAATGCAGATATTTGGGGGTACCCTCCTCATCTCAATCTCATCTACATCACAGGCAGAGGCCCACCCCGAACCCCCCGCCTCTTTTTTAGAAAGAATAGTTAAAAAACAAAGTAAACTTGGGGGGAAAAATAATCAAACATCAATCCTTCTCATAGAAACCCCCTTACAAAAAAGACGAAATTGAAATATTGAAAAAAGGATTGTCAAAAATAAACCCAATAACTCACTGAAAAAGTATTTAATTTGGGGGAAGGACATCCATCTCTTTGCCCGAAAAACTAAATGGAAAAAAAAATTTTTCAAACTTAAATCTGAGAGACAAAAAGCCCCTTAAGGGGGAAAAGATCCCTCTGAAATTTCAAGTGAGAAATAATTTACAGAACTATTGGAGGAGGGGGAAAAAAAATCGGAAAGGGGGAAAAGGGCCCTTTTTCGAAATTTTAAAACCCAAAGCCCAAAATTGCCACCCCTTTTTAAAAATAACAATATCGATACTTTCGTCAAAGTTTTTTGTGACTTTTTATGAAAAAATTTCAAGACAGAAAATGAAAAATAAAAAACAAAAATATACAATTCCCATCTAAAGGCCAAAAATTTGGGGGCGAAAAAAACCCCGGGGCAGGATCGATCCATTTTTGGAAGCCCTCCGGGTAAGGGGTTTGGGAAAAAAGTCATCCTCCCAATTTTCGATGAATTTCGCAATATTGTCTAAAAATTTTAAAAAGATAGGGCTGGTTAAAGTTTCCCCCCAACCCGAATTTCCCCCGACTCGATTTAAAAGGGGAGAATTTTGGAAAAAAAACCCAAAGGGAAACCTTAAAACCTGAACAAAATTTTAAACAGGGAAATTTTTGTTCCGGGTTTCCCGGGGGCGGCCCCACGAGTTTGGGCCCCATTCAAAGGACTAAACCCAAGGGCCCAAGGGCCTTGTGGGCCCTTTTAAGTGTCGACCTATAGTTTTCGGGGATTTGACAATCCTTTACAAAAAAAATAAGTCGTATGTAGATCGATTCTGGCACCGGGTTGGTAAAAGGGATTTTTCCCTCTTTTGTCAGAGATACAACAGAAACCCACTTTTTAAAATTGGATCAATTGGTAATTGAAACCCCCATAAAGTGGCTTTTGCAAATATAGAAAGTCGAGGCCCCTTTTTAAAATTCCACCCCCATGAAAAGGGCATCGAGGCGGTGAACATCTTTTTTTAAAAAATAGAAGTAATTTTTTCTACATGCACATAATTTTAATTTTTGACCAAATTGGTGCAAAATTTTATTTTGACACACAATTTCTTTCTGTTTGATGGTCGGTGCAAACCCCCAGTCAGGGGGAAATGGGTATGGGGGAGCCCCGGGGTCCCTCGTATGCTAAACTCCCTTTCCCGGGCTGGTTGGGGGCACACCAGGGCTTCCTGATGACCTTCAGGAGGCCCCAAAAAACACATTTGCCTAAATTGGGGGGGGTAAATTTTAAAGACATCGTGGGTTTTTTTGGACGGGCTCAGAGGAGGGTTTTTTAACTTTTTTTGTTCCCCGAAACTTAATATTATTACCCTTGGACCTCCCGTTCACATTCATACATAAAAAATAATTTGGGGGTTTTTGGAAAGTTTTGACCTTTTAAGGGCCCGGGTAAACCCCCCCTTTATGACCCCTTGTACCGGGAAGCCATCGCAGGGAAAAGTCTCCTACGGGGGGGATAGTCATCATCCGTTCCCACTTAGGAAAAGGGATAAAACCCAAAAGGGCATTTATGCGTGTACGGGAAAGGGAAATGTTCATCCTAAGGGGACTTTTTTAAGAAAGAAGCTGAGAAATTTTTTGAAAAGATTCCTGGAGCGGGGATACCCACGACATATTCCTTTACAGAAGGGATATCAATCAGCCTCTATAACCTTTATGCTTTTCCCCTTTTAATTTCAGCAACAAAAGCCTCATAACCTCACAAAGGAGAAGGGTTTGGAAACATAGGTTCAAAATGATGATTCTCTAACCCAATTTGGGAAACATTATATCTAATTTTTGGGCCCAAATTTTAAAAAACAAATCCACATTTGAAGGAAAAGTTTGATATTTTCCCCCAAAATTTCTACAGGAGAGGCAAGAATTTTTAGGGACCGTTTGGGGTTTAAAAAGTCCCTTTTTCGACACCAACCCTTCGGGGGCCCCTTTGGGTTTCATCCAAGGTACAAGGGGACTTTTTAGGTGCGGAAAGGGGTAAGGCCTGCCCTTCCATAACATAACGAAGTCAGTGATGAAATTTTTTTGACAGGTCAAATATTTAAAACTTTTTGGGTAGCTAAAATTTTAAAACAAGGGGGGGTCATTTTTCCAGGCCAAACCCGCCCGTTTCCCCAAGATTTTGTGGGAAAAAATATCCGGAAAATTTTGGGGGCAGATTTTGGGAACACCGGGGGGTATTAGGGAAAGACCGCGAAAACTCCGTTGGCAAACAAATGAATTTTTAAACATAAGGGCAACCCCTTAACAATTAAAAAACTCGGGGTTTTAAAATTTTCCATTTCCTTCCCCCAGAAAGGGGGATTTTGAGAAGAAAATACCCAGAGGGAAGCGATCAGGGGTCTTCCCTTTTAAAAAAAAGCACAAACCCCAAAAAAGGAATTAAAAGACTCCTTTCGTTTGCGCCATTCCCTTTTTTAAACTCCTTCTATTTTTTTCCGTGTTATCAGCTTATCTATTTATTTTTTAATTGTTGGTATCATTTTATAAAATTTAAAAATTGTAGTTGCTTTAAAAACCCAACCCCAAATTTTTTCGGGGTGCTTCTTAAAAATGGCAGGGAAGCAATTTTAATAACCTTTATTTTTTCACATTGGGGGAATTGGGAATGCTTTTTTACATAAAAACCCCCCCCAAAATTCATTTGGGTTGGGGGGTGTTCGTCCCTTTCTGCTCCTTTTGGGGTTTAAACAACAACCCTTTTTTTTGTTTTTTTGTTTTGCTGCCTTTGTTTTGGGCTTTCCCTCCCGGGTTTTTTTGCTTCAATTTTACTTCCCTTCCCGGTTTAGAGGACTTTTCTTCCTGTGGGCCCCCGGCGTGTTTTATCCCCGATTTTGGGCAACGGGTTTTAAAAAACCCTTATTTCTCCTCTATGCGGGGTTTGGAACCATCTATCCGGCCCAGATGCCACCCCGGTCGTTTCCCGACTCTCTCTGGTGGGGGGGGAAAAAATTTTCCCCATCTTTGGGGGCTCACCAGTATACCAAAGGACGTGAAATGAAAAAAACGATTGTATAAGTTAAAATTCCCTTTTAAAGCATTTCTGTTACGGTAAACTAGTTCCCGGAAAACCCTGTATTTTTTTTGTTTGTATATATTTGGACTTCTGAGATTTCCCAAAAAGTACTGTTGCCCACTTTAGAAGAGTTTTTGTTCCCAGATGAACCCACTCTAACGGTGGGGGGGGAAAAAGCGTCGGGACAGGGGTAAAAGGTGTATATATAAATCCGTTTTTTGGGGTGGTTTACCGGGTGTTTTAAATCTAGGTTGGGATTACCACTGTAGTTGTATCATAGGTGAAGGGGGGTAAGGTACTATCACTAGGGGACTTATAGGGTTTCTGAAAGGGGTTTTCCCGGGTTGGGGGCGCCCCTTTTTTTTTTGGGGGGGGTTTCCCCCCCAAAAAAACAGTTTAGGTAGGGGAATTTTTTGGGAATTGTTAGGGTTTTAAACAGGGAATTTTCATTAAAAGTTTAAAATTTTATTCCCCATCCCTTTTCCCAAAAGGTATTTTATATTCTCTGGGTTTTTTTCCCAAAGATTTTCGATACTGGGTAATATAAAATCGAAGTGGCTTTTTTTCCCGCCCCGGTTTAAAAATAGGAGTACTGTTTTGTTTTTTTTTAGTTTCTTGGGGACCCAAAAGCCCTTTTAAAACCTTTTGGATCGCTCTTGTGTCCTCCAACACTAATCCAGGCTGGGCCGGGGCTGGGCCGCCGTGCCGGCTTGGAGCGTCCACCAGAGGGGCTGGTGATTCCCACCAAGGGGGCCAGATTTCAGGCCCGGGCGCAGCTTAAGGGGCCCTACGGTTTTAAATAAAAAGACTCCTGGGGCCAGGGGGGCCCGCAGGGCCCCTGAGCCCACAGCTGCGTTGCTGGGTCACATAGACCCAGCCATGCAGCGGGTCCCCGCCTTCTGGGCCTGCGCAGGGGCAAAGGGAATTGGGTGAGGGGGTGAAAAAGCCAAAATCTTTTAGATCCTGAACGTTTAGCCTCCTGATGATGATGATATAAAGAACCAACCCCCGCCGCCTGCCCCCCGCCCCGCCTGTGGGCCCGGACGGGGCAGGGAAAAAGAGAAGAGGAGAGGGGAAAAACCCGGGGACAGGTGAGTAATTTTTTTTTTCAATTTTTAAAATTGGGTTCCCTAAAATACAAAATTTGGGCTCTCTTAAACCCCCCCAATTTGGGCCCCTAGCTACCTATATTGGGGGCCCTTTGCCACCTATATGGGCCCCCCAAGGGGCCCCCTGTAAGGGCTCCCAAAACTACCTTTTAAAAAGGAAATCCCAAAAACCCCCAAAATTTGGGGGTAACTAAAACCCCCAAAAAGGACTCCTTAAAAAACCCCCCCATAAGGGGTCCCTAAAAACCCCCCATATGGACACCCTTTAAAACCCCTTATGGGGCTCCCAACCCCCTATATGGGCCCCCTTAACCCCAAAATGGGCTCCCTACTACCTATGTTTGGGGTCCCAAATTACCTATGGGGGCCTAGCTTACCTGTAAATTGGGTCCCTAAAACCTAAAATGGCACCCTACTACCTTTATTGGGTCCCTAGTTAACCCGTAAAAATCCCTAGTTACCCACCTAACTACTGGGGAGGCCCTGTCACCTACCAAAATTTAAAGAGGGAAGGGTGGAAAACCTAAAAAAACTACTGGGAAAAGGCCCTTCTTTCCTACCTAATTAATGGAAGGACTGTATACCTACCAACTACTGGAAAAGGCCCCGTCTACCCCGCCAAAATTTAAAGGGAAGGGGGCTGTATAAAACCCAAATTTTAAATACTGGAAGAGGCCCCTTCCCACCTACCTAAATTTAAAGGGGGGGGTGATGTATTCCTACCTAACAAATGGAAAGCCCCCTTTTACCACCTAAACTACAGGAAGAGGCCCCTTTTCTAAACCAAACCCAACTACTGAAAAAGGCCCTGGGCAAAAAACCTAAAAATGGGAAGGGGTCTGTATCCCTACCTAACTACTAGAAGAGGCCCGGTGTACCTACCTAATTAATGGGGAAGGGGCGGTATACCTACCCAACTACTGGAAGAAGCCCTGTCTACCTATCTGATTATGAAGGGGGCTGTATACCTACCTAACTACTGGAAGAGGCCCTGTCTACCTACCTAATTAATGAGGAAGGGGTGGTATACCTACCTAACTACTGGAAGAGGCCCTGTCTACCTTCCTAACTAATGGGGGGGGGGGGGGGTGGTATACCTACCTAACTACTGGGGGAGGCCCTTTTTACCTACCTAACTACTGGAGGAGACCCTGTTTACCTACCTAACTACTGGGGGGCCTATGTAACTACCTTCCTAATGGGGACCCTATATACCTACCTACTGAGGAGATCCTATATACCTACCTACTGAGAGGGTCTATATAGGTACCTAATGAAGGATTATATACCTACCTACTGTGGGGACCTTTTACTTATCTATCTACTGAGGGGGCTTGTATATCCACTGGGGAGCTACCTAATTGGGGATTATTTACATCTTTACCAAGTGAATGAATATGTAAACTTACTGAGGCGGCCTTTTTACCTGCATTCTGAGGGTATCTATATACCTATCTACTGTGGGAGGTCTGTATACTTACCTGCCTACTGGGGGGCTTGTATAGCTACCTAATGCAGGCTATTTATTTCCGTGCCACTTATCTGACTTTTTTAATTTCTAATTTTTAGGGTCCAACATACCTAAAAAGGGCATCTACCTAATTGCCTGTCTACTATATAAGGTGTGGACCTACCTACTGGTGGCACAAATGGGGGCCCTATAATTGGCTTGGGACAGTTTCGCTGTTTGAGGTACAATTACTGTGTGGGGCACCAAACGGGGAACTTTTACTATTTGGGGCTTTATGGATGGGGAGGTGGAAACTGCTGGAAAAGAGAGGAGTCTCAGATATTTTTGTGTTAAATTCTACATTGACGAGTAATGGCCAGGACATGACCTCATTGCATTCTGTATCGGAAGGAGAAAAAAAGGGAAGAGAACGACTCATCAGGGAAGACATCATGGAAGTTTGGGCCAGATGGAGAAGAAGAGGAGAAGAGAATAGCTCCCATCAGAGATGATATCTTCTGTGAGTCCCTGATGTCAGGGTTTATTTTACTTCTATGATGGATCAGTACTGTATTCACAGTCATGTGATGTGACCTGAGCTGGTATCCAACCACTATGTAATTTTTATATGGCGGTGTTGTAGGTCATACCTGAGCTGGTGTCTGACCACTATGTGGTCTCTATATGATGGTGTTGTAGGCTATACCTGAGCTGGTGTCTGACCTCTATGTGGTCTCTATATGATGGTGTTGTAGGTTATACCTGAGCCGGTGTCTGACCTCTGTGTGGTCTCTATATGGCAGTGTTGTAGGTTATACCTGAGCTGGTGTCTGACCACTATGTGACATAATCTCCAAAAAATTGGGAATCTCACAAGAGAACAAAGAGTGACTTTTGATCACTATATTTACTATTTTGCCATAGGCAAACTTAAACTCTATCAGTTCTCTATCTGTTAAACACTAAAACGTAACTTTTATTATATCTAACTCTTAACCTCTATACACACTATTTAAAAACCTGATATCTAACCTCATCATTTAACCCTTTTTGCTTCTGAAAGAGGGAATAACTCCCTTTCTATCATCAAGTCTGGTAGAACCCCACCTATTAACAGGAGAGCCTTATATCTATAGCAAAGTACTAGCTTCAGTAAGGGATCCCAAGCCAACTACTTGGGCAGTCGTCGATAATCTCATAGACACAGAACAAATAAGGCCCCTTGTGACACCGTCTGCAGCAGGTGACACTTGTAGACAGAGGTGAGAGATCACAATTTAAAACGTCATATCTGACCTCGCCGACATGTTTCGCCAGCTAACCTGGCTTTATCAAGGCTTAGAAGTCCGATCACATGTGGTCTGAGCTCACTTCCTCTTATGTCATGTTAGGTAAACACCCCGTTCAGGTGCTCACCAATTAGCCATCAGAGAATCCACATAAAACACACTCCCCCTTCCGCGCGCGCACACTCATAACATGTCCTGCTAAAGCTGCCACCATGCTCTCATGAGCCAACAACCTTCAGTCAAATTCGCCATCTCCATAATGGGCTTGCTCCCCATCTTACCGTACTGCCTGTGCCAATGCACTGCACCAACAAACACCTCAGCCCTGACTGTGATGGGCTTCCGTCTCACTTCTCTCATATTATTGCAACTGCATGGCTCACCTAGAATGAACTAAGCAGACTAGGTATCACATTACACAGCACACTGCCATCTTTATCAATTCCCATAAGCCCCTTCTCTTCAATATCTAATATGCATATTCATTGGGAATATAAACTCCACTGAAGGTTGTTGGCTCATGAAAGCATGGTGGCAGCTTTAGCAGGACATGTTATGAGTGTGCGCGATATATGTGATTAAGTACGGTCAAGTGGATATAGCACAGTTGAATATATGACTATGGAAGCATCAGAGTTCATATATGTTTTTTTTTTTTGGTTTTTTCCCCTCCCTTCCATCTCCCTCGCGCCCCTTCCCCCTTCACCTCTCCTCTCCCCCGGTTGCCGCTACGGGTTTCCTCAGTGTCCCTGGGGCCTGTGGTGATGACAGATGTTCATCACGTGAGGCCACGGTTTCTATTTAACAAATTAGGGATGCATGTATATTGCTTTTGCAAGGGACTATTCATGTATGTACTCATGTATGTAGAGATTTATTGTTCCTGCTTGCGGCGCTGATCTAGTGCGAAGCGGATGCAACTAGATGCAATGGCATTTGAAGATACTGGAGTTCTTGCATGCTCCCATGTTTTTGCATGCTCCCATTGTGACGTGGTGGATTGAATGGCTAGCTGTGAGCCGTAGGAGAGAATCTTCAATGGGGAACTTGTGAGGTCAAACTGTGGGAGGGAGGGAGGGCTAGCCATAGAGCCTACAGTATTATTAAAATGAATATGAATATTACATGTAAAAGAGAAGTGGTTTATGAATATAGTCTTGAGACAATACTATACAATGCAGTGGAACATGTATTTAATGGGGCCTGCAGCTCTATTGGAATGAATATGCATATTACATATATAGGAGAAGTGCTTTATGGGAAGATAATATGACAGTGGTCTATTGTACAATGGAGTTTATATTCCCAATGAATATGCATATTAGATATTGAAGAGAAGGGGCTTATGGGAATTGATAAAGATGGCAGTGTGCTGTGTAATGTGATACCTAGTCTGCTTAGTTCATTCTAGGTGAGCCACGCAGTTGCAATAATATGAGAGAAGTGAGACGGAAGCCCATCACAGTCAAGGCTGAGGTGTTTGTTGGTGCAGTGCAATGGCACGGGCAGTACGGTAAGATGGGGCGCAAGCTATATAGAGACCACATAGTGGTCTCTATATGGCGGTGTTGTAGGTTATACCTGAGCTGGTGTCTGACCTCTATGTGGTCTCTATATGGCAGTGTTGTAGGTTATACCTGAGCTGGTGTCTGACCTCTATGTGGTCTCTATATGGCGGTGTTGTAGGCTATACCTGAGCTGGTGTCTGACTTCTATGTGGTCTCTATATGATGGTGTTGTAGGTTATACCTGAGTCGGTGTCTGACCACTGCATGGTTTCTAAATGGAAGTGTTGTAGGTTCTACCTGAGCTTTTGTCTGCCTGGTGTTTTAAGTTATATTGGAATTTGTATAGTGCCAGCATAGACTTGTCCCTGATTGTCAAGGGAGTGCATACCTGTCCCTGACACTGTAATGAGAGGTTTCCCTGTGCCACTTTTTGTTTTCTGTTTCTGGTTATAGTGTTCTTTATTTTAGAAAGTGGCGAGGTGAGTGACCAAGGTAAATTTTGTAAGCGGATAATGTATGTGGCCTGGTGGGAGTTTTGTGCCAGGGCTGTTTTTTGTTCCCAGTCTTGCCGTGCATCTAATTGTCTGGTCTTTTGATGTTTAGCAGTGCCTACAATCACATGCTTCATATAGTGACTATTTTTGCACAAGTGACAACAGGCTTGAACTGGCCCATGTCGGGGCAGGGTGTCCCAGTCTCTGGGATTGGCGGGCCTGAAGCTGAAGACAGAACAGCAGAGGAAGAGAGATAGAAAGCAAGAGACATATGTGGTTATGTAGAGTGGTTGGGCCCCCAGGATCAACTCAACCAGTAGGCCCTAAGCAAGTCTGACACTTAATAAGAAAGCAGCCATAACTCTAAGTCAGTAAAAGCTGAGTAAGTCATGATGTATTCAACAAAGTCCCTGTGGTTCTTAATAAAGGGGCCACATGTTGACTATGTGCTGCCTTATAGTGCTTTCATGAAGAACTTTTAACTCCTCATTTTATGACGTCAGTTAAAACGTATTTTTTTTGCATTTATTTCTTTGAATTTGTAATACATATGAAAGAACAGTTGAGTCCATAGATTAATATTGTTGTCATTTTGTAGATCCATTTGACTTGGATCTGTAAAATGGACCAAAAAATAAAAGGAAAGCATTTGTTACAATTTTAAAAATAGATTGTTGAACAGGAAAGCTCAAAGACGATGTTATAGTTTACCATAGGAAAAAAGCAAACAAACCACTAGTAAGCCATCTTTGGCCAAGTTGTGTGTGCAGGCCGGCATTGGTAGTGCATGTGTGTGTATGTCTGTTACATTTCTCAAGGGAGAGTCAAGGCTCCTCTCTGGCTGTTTTCACGCAATTCATAAAAATGATCTCTTTACTTCTAAGGCTGAAAGGAGCCTTGGGACAGATCAGTTTATCTCTCTCGACCTCCCAGGGCATCTGCTGCCTACAAGATCTAGTCATGTAATGCACAACTAACAAGCCTCACTTAATGCATTATTAAGTAATAGAGTGCAGTCTGTAACCACACAAACCTGATGACCTGTCACCCACTCTCTTCAGCTCACCACAATAATGCTAAATCAGAAGGCATTGTCTTCTTTTTTTTGCTGACCTCTGATCTTCAAACCATCATGTGTCCTAAAGACTGAGCTTCTCTTAACATCTCTGTCATTAGCAGATTTTTAGGCTTAAGGGTCTATTACTGTAGCATCTTAAGTGATGCCTTCCAAATTTCATTCACCTAAATTTACAGATACCCTTTGAAATAGGTGATGTATTGTGCTATATAATAGGTGAGTACAGCTCATACACACCAAGATTATGTGTGCTCTCCCCTCTTCAGCGTCTCACATAATTACATAAAGCAAATTTTCAGTATTTTACCCAGCATCCATTGAAAAAGATATTGCTAAATTATTGAGCTTTGAGAGCATAAGTTTCTACTAGTATGTAAAAATACAATAGAATAAAATGTATGGGACTTTAACACGGATTGACTACCCTCTTAAGCTAAGTCTATGGGGATTTGACTTCCAAGTCCCCATACCTGTCCCGGACAATGTAGTATAAAATGGGCCATAATGCTTGTACCGCAGCCCTCCCATTCAGGTTCATTTGATGGGGGCCCTAGGGCCTGGGTCCTCTCAAATTAAACATAGATGACTTTCTGTGTGCTAAGAATAGGCCATTCATGTTATATAACTAAAGTACTCTTTATTGTACGTTTTAGCAAGGCTTTACATAGTAAAAGTAAAATGCAATGCAAATGTTGGTAAATTTTATATTCCAGATACTTTTGGTTGGTTCCATTTGAATATTACTAGTAGATACAGAAGCATGTGTAGCTCAACTACAGTAGACAATAATCAATTACATTTATGATATAGGCTAAACTAGTGGGAACTGGTTGTTTTTTTAAAGTGTTTATTTTGAAGAGTTTTTTGTGTTAACAGTTCTAAAACCATCAAAAACATACAACTAGAGAATCATACACTCTACATAAATTCAATGTCCGACTGCATCACCCAAATCCAGTCTTACATATTTGTAGAATTTTCAGTGTTCAATTGAAATATAACAGATAGGTCACTAGTAGTCATAAATACTTAAACAGTACAGCATTAGATTTAAGTCCATTCATACCCATTCACCCCATCCAACCATTTTTATTTGAAAAAATATAAATACCCAATCAATGTCTTCATTCCAACGTCCGGTTCCCACCCCCACCCAACACATTCTGCCCACCGACTAACCAGCTTGTGAAGCAATCCATACGCTCCAGATATCTAAAAATTTATCTGGAACTCCTTGCGCCTCAAAGGTGAGCTTGTACATTGTCAGGTCCTCATTTACTAATTGTTTCCAGTGTCCCAGAGATGGACGCTTAGGAGGTTTCCAGTTTAATAGTATGGACTTTCGGGCATAAAACAATAAAATCCTGTACAACTGCCGCTCAGATTTAGTCTGGGCTAAATCCTCAACAAAGCCCAGTAGGCAAATCTCGGGAGCACAAACAGCCGGTAAACCGAGTTTCTCACTCAACAACCCCTGAACCTCTGACCAAAAGGCTTTAATCCTAGGGCATTCCAACTGTTTGATATGATAAATTTCTGTGGAAGACCCTAGAACTAGATCATAACCATGTTGTCCAATGGGTTTCTCACAAAATTCTGACATACTGACTGTATAAGGGATCATTCACATCAGATATTTGCTCCATGCTTACTGTGTTGGGAAATCTTCAGATGTACATGCTAAATTTGTTAATAGGATTCTTTTAGGTAGATGGAAGCCAACTGTGTCCTTTTGGCCTCCATCTGTCTAGTATACAATGGTATAAGGTAAAACGGAGGATGGGATAGTGTTGTAAATGGTTAAAAAGATACCATATAAGCCTATCCCTCCACCTGATATATTACATTCAACGGCTCTATACTTTCAGTGGTCCAGCAAGTCCACTGTTTGGGATAACGTTTAATTCTTCCTATTCTATAAGACACACAAAACTCTATCTGCCACCTCCACATGAAAAATATCACTTGAATCTGCTCATTTCTTAAAGTCAATACTTAAAAACTCCTAGTCCATGCCCTCGTCATCTCCCACCTAGACTACAGCAACATCCTTCTCTGGGGCCTACCGTCTAGCACTCATGCTCCTCTTCCATCCATCCTCAACTTCGCTGCCTGTCTGATTCACCTCTCTTCTTGCTTCTCCTCTGCCTCTCCCCTCTGCCAATCCCTTCACTGGCTACCCATTGCCCAGCGGATTCAATTCAAGTTACTAACTATGACCTTCAAGGCTCTCTATAACCTCTCCCCTCCATACATCTCTGCATTAATCCAGATACCTCCTGTCACACAATCAACTCTCCTCTCAGGACCTTCTTCTCTGCTTTCCCCATGTCCGCTCCTCACACAACCATCTCCAAGACTTCTCCCGTGCATCCTTCAAACTCTGGAACTCACTGCCCCAATACATCAGACTCTCCTCCACCCTCACTAGTTTCAAATGCAACCTGAAAACCTATCTCTTCCGAATAGCCTTCAACATACAATAGCCCTGCTACCACTACATCACCCCACAAACATGTCTGCTCCCACCTTCTGTCTCTTTCCTCCACCCTTGTAGATTGTAAGCCTTCGCGGACAGGGTCCTCTCTCCTTCTGTACCAGTTGTAAGTCATTTATTGTTGCCATTGTACTTTGTTTAGACCTGTTATGTATGTAACCCAGCTCAAATGTACAGTGCCCTGGAATTAATGGCGCTTTAAAATAAGCAATAATAATAATAGATAAAAAATTGGGTGATAAAAAGTATGGCATCTGTCCCAGGCATCCATTTAATGGATATGGCTGGAAGCTTCAATGATGTCAATATCCATATATGAACAGTTAATACTAGAGCTACCCAAAGCAACAAAATATAGATCTCCTTCATCTCCATTCCTGAGGTACTACTGACAGCCACCCGATACACGTTTAGCATTAAAATGTGTGTCAAACGACTGTCGACGCTCAGACGGAGAGGAAGACTAACAAACTGACCCTATGTGCAAAATGTAATTCAGGAGTCCAACTGCTGAGAGCTCCATCAATCCTGAAATAAGAGGTGCTTGGTTCTGTGTTCCCAGCAGAGAAGAGGCCATGCATGCACAGCCATTAACCATCATACTGACTATCCAATATGGAAAAAGATTAGTGAGGGTGCTCAGTTGATTACAATGTGCTCATGCATGTGCCACCATCATCTCTGATGAAGCCTGGAACTATAACCATTAAAGCCATTTTGTGGGTCGGTGAGGTCTTAGTGGTCACACTGTCACTCGCTAGACATCTATAACATCCTCAGCCCTATTGATAATTCATAAATATATTGGGTTGACAAATTCCTTTCTGATTTAACATGTTTGCAGATCTAGAGAAATCTCTACTTTCATATTGTACTGCAGTAACTTGTGTGTGCTCCATTATAACTTTTAGAGATCCAAAAAATGATGGGCACCACACAATATATACAATACAAAAATGGGTGCAGCTAAATGTGTCAAAGAGCATGCAACCACAATATAAACATGCAAAACTAAGGAAAGAAATTAATATGTTTACTACAAAGACCAAAAAGTAACTGGTTCTTAAAGATAATACAATAGTGGCCCAACAAAAATAGGGCAAAATAGAACATTAATAATAATAGAGAACTGGAATTTCCAATAGATAGCACAAAAATCCCAGCAACAATGCAACAGGTAAAAGATACCATAAGTATCTATTTAATGCAATTTCTCAAAAGGCTACATGCAACCAAATAAAGAACTATAAAGAAGCCCCAAGATGGGTATAAGGAAGTATAGCCATATTGCAAGGAAACAGCATGCTAAAGCCCCCAAGCCACATGTATATTGCTACCCCAAAAGGCAGCTTCTTCTAAATCTTAGTCCATAACTACCAGGTGATCTTAACTTTTAAATACAGATATAATCCAAGTGTGATAAACGTATGGTTATATTTCAGGATGCTTTGCATTAAGGCATCTTATTGATACTTCTCACAGAATTCAATAACACGTTACATTTTTGTAGTGAAGGACAGTGACCCCAAGCTATTACTTGGAGGGCTCCCATCAAACTGGGCTTTTTTTATTAATTCTTAAAAGTCCCAAAATGTCTTTTTATATTCCTTTTTGATTGTATTAATTCCTAGTATAGCATAGTGTCCAGTCACTTTGTGACCTTGCCTTATGCCTCGTGTTGTTCTTCCCATTGTTCTGACATACCTCCTGCCATTTACAAATATTTTTTGTAAATAACATATCATGTTTTAACAAAGAGAGCTCCCTGTGTACCCTTTAGCCTTCCCCAGAGTGGTGTCCCTGGCAGGCCCGGCTGGAATTGAGCAGCTGTCCCCATGACTTGCAGTCACCAGGGAAAATTCCTGTGCAGGAGCTGTCACTTTAATGGACAGATGATTGTTCCCTCAAGGTTTGAGAACCTCTGTCTCTGATTACAGACCTTCAGTTCTCACTGGACTTTGAGATGGTTTTGAACTTAGGTAAAGTGAGTCAATGCACAGCAGGTTGAGAGCATCATTATGCATCGACCACATAATATTAATTATTGCTTTGCATTAGTATCGAATTTAAAGCCATAAGGCATGGTAGTTACTAACTTTTATTTGAACCGTATGGTAAACTAATACTTATTGACCTCTCCTCTCATCTCTGGTAAAGCTCTGAATATGTAAAAATCTTGAGGAAGTCTCTAAGTATCTAAAATGCCCAGTGTGGGCACCACTTATAGAAGGAACCATGTGACAAGTGCTTGTCAGATTACACTGATATAGTAAATTACCTCATGACCTTCTCTACATAGTATAATAAAAGACAATGTCATTATCAGATTGTAAGAAAGGAAATTTGTTGGGGGCCATCTCCGAGGCAATTAAAATGGCTGTCTAGGAGTTTCAAAAATTAGACTAACAGCAGCAAATGTGATTAAAACATTTACTGACCTAGTAAACTCCCAACTGCTCTAGCAGCAAAGCTTCGCTGGTTGGTGACAGTCTTTAGTTACTTTATTGTAGTGATGATACCACATGCACTGCTCATGAAAAGTGAGGGAAATTTCAGGATGATTATAAAATGTCTTACATGTCTTACATTAACTTTAGAATGCACACGTCCAACTGCTCAGTGTTTCAGTACTTTTTGCACAACTTGCTGATCTCTAACAAGGAGCTTAATGGCAAAATGAACAACAGGTGTTTGATCCCTGAATCGCCCAATAAATTTAGAGGATGAATTTGAATTGGGATTTACACAGTCCTCCTCATCCTGCAGTTCACATTTTAGCATCATGAAACCAAGACAACAACTTACAACTGATCAACAGAACCTCGCCAATGTGAGGCATCAAGCAAGATGGGTCAATGCAGAGAAACCAGCTTGCACTCCAAGTTGGTGCATTAAAAATCTATAAATTTATTGGTCCAAAATTTATTATCAAAAAAGTAAAGTGGGGATGACAATGCCCATAATGTAGAAAGTTAGTTCAGCTTGTGGGACTCAGCTTACATGTTTCAGAGCAATCACTCCTTACTCATAGCAAGCTAGCTAGTGGAAGCTGGTTTCTCTGCATTGACTGTTCACAAGGATACGACTCTATTTCTTTTTCACCGTGCCTCCTCCAACTTAAGGTGCAGCAAGAGCTGGGAGAGTGACTACATTTATTTTCTTTGCTTTAACGCAAGATGCTCTCAGACAGAAGTAGTCACTGAGCTTAGATTGCCACAGAACGTCATCAAAAAATTTCAATAGAGATACAGAGAAACTGTATGTCTACCCTCCGTTAAACGTTCTTGGAGTTGTGTGACATTCATCATCTGGTTCCGCAGGACATAGTTTGCTTTTCTGTGACTCTTCCAGTCTCTATGTATCTCTGTTGCAACCCGCTGATGACACTCTGTGACACTCTAAGCTCAGTGGCCACTTCCGTCTGACAGCAGCCTGTTTGAAGCCTCGCAATTGCGAGGTATTGTTGATCAATTGTAAGGTGTTGTCTTGGTCTCATGGGGAGGGCTGTATAAATCCCAATTCAAATTGATGTCCTAAATTTATTGGGAGATTCAGGGATCAAACACCTGTTGTGAATTTTGCCATTACACACCTTGTTAGAGATCAGCAAGTTGTGCAAAAAGTACTGAAACGTTGAACAGTTGGACACATGCATTCTAAAGTTAAGAGATGGTCTTATTTAGTTCATTAAAAACAAATTCAAGGATGTTCATCCTGAAATTTCAACCAAAAGCCAAATATTGCTAACTTTTTGCCTCTGATCTGATACTTTTTGATTCGATTTCTTCTGGTTAATATGAAGCATACGATTGTATAGCAATTCTGTTAAACACTTCTAGCATTAACATATTTTCCTGTTTCGATTCAATCCTATAAGCCCAAGTTACAAGCAACATTGTGTTCAACAATCTATTTTGGTTTTTAACAGTTCTCGGACTATAAGCTGACTTTAGGGTTTTCAGCTGCTGGTACCTCCAGCGATTCACTGTAATCTATGAGGGTAACAGTTTGCATTACTATAAGGGGAAGAAAGAAGAAGAAAGCATTATGTACTATAGCTTTCATTGAAATCAGCTTGTTTGGTTCTCCAGAGTGAGAATTATTCTTTGTAGCCACTATCTACTCTGGACTATAAATGAAAGTCTCCAAAAGGGACCCTCTCCTACTGACTATGAATTCTGTAATAGTACATTTTTTAAATGTGTTTTCTAACCATTCCCTTAAGAACCGGGCTGTAATATGTCAGGTGCTTCTCTTCCTATGTGTTTATCATTATATACCGTATATAGTAGCAATCCTTAGCTTTCTAGTTTTGGTCACTTGCTTGACAGGCTTTCATTGCTTCTGATCTTTATAGATCTTGGATGAAGCTACTAAGTGTTGATGCAGATTCACCTCTTAGTTTTATATCCAACCAGTCCAACCTCAATTGCTCATATCCATAATTAATGGAGGTTTTCCGCACTGATCTAAAATTTCTACTACATTCAGAATTCAGAATATGCGCTGCCAGTGATAAATTGCTCCTGTCTGCACAGGCCAAATGTGAGTGATGCCTTCTCAGCAGCTCTGATCAATGTTTCCATTAGATAAAGTCCCTGGTATACATGCAAATCCTTCCCAAGGAACTCTGCGCTCCCGCAGGGCATGCAATACACTGACAGACAGCTCAGGGGGAACCTGCGTAGGGTTTCAGAAAATGACATGAAGTTGGGGGCAGTCTGTGCCATTGGTCTTAAGATATGCACCATCTATCAAGACAGATTATGACTGTAATAACTGCATATACTGGTATGTTTTAGATATCCATGTATCAAATGGGAACTTGTCTAAACAATGTAAGATAAAAGGTATATAATAAAAAGGATTTGACCACTTTTCCTCTGGACTAAAGCCCTCCATACAGACTAGATTTCTTTCTTCCCCCCTCAATACCCATTACTTGAACAAAAGGAACCTTCTGATGAATTACAATGATAAGGGGCTGCCACCTATTTTGGAAAGGAATCTAGATTGATTGTAAGGGCCATTCAATTCTATATTAAAATGGTGTCATTAATAGCATCCGTAGGTATATGGAATTATATATGAAACATTAATGTCCGAGCATTAAAGGCCAATGAGCCCTTACCTACCACTAAAACTATGACATACTTGATTTAGGTTGACAATATGTACTTATAACTTGCATTTCTTTTTTTTTTTTACCTCAAGTGCGATACCTATAGGCGGTGCAGAGGGAGTAGTCACTCCTTTGCGTTGTTGCCTGAGAGCAGAGCTGGAACAAGGCATTTTGGTGCTGTAGGCAAATAGAACAAATGGTGCCCCCAACCATGAGAAATTGAAATACCTGGTTCTGACCTAATGCACAGTAGCGCCTCTGTAGCAAGATGGAATGAGAAAAGACAATTGCACCATCTTTTTTGAGGTTTCCTTTTGAAAGCATTTACTGTGTAGCATAAATGACATGTTATTCTGCAGGTCAGTACAATTCAGATTTTTTTTATTTGCTTTACTTTGCCATTTTCTTAGACTAATAACTTTTTTATTTTTTCATCCGTGATTCTGTGTGAGGCTTTCTTTTACTGGACTGAAATGTAGTTTTTATTAGTAGTATTTTTGGATTCCTGTGAATTTCTTTTCGGATTTTGGATTCCAATTGTTGGGGAGGAAAAGTGGCACAAATGGAGCTGGGTATTTCTTTTATGGAGTTCACAGTGCAGAATAAATAATGTTATATATTAAAAATATTGGACTATTACAGAAACAATGATAACAATTATGATTAATTATTTTCTTTCGCTTTCTTTATTTGTAAAACGGGAAAAAGCTTCCTCTTTTTTTATTTGTAAAACGGGAAAAAGCTTCCTGTCATTTTAGTCCCCATAGGGTACTTAGCCACTAGGGAAAGTGATTACTTGTACACTGTTTAGCAATACTAGTGTATTGCTGAATAGTGTGCAATTACAGCTTTCCTTTTACACCCTGCCTCCATAACCAGCTGCCGATGAGCCTGCTTCATACATCCTTGTGCCCACCCTGTTCCTAACAGACATGAGCTGGTGGCTTAGGCGGTTCCTCACTACTGCCTACCCATAGTACTGGCCCTAACCCGAGAGGTCCCAAAGGTTCCTTCACCATCTGAGAAGATAAAATAATTACAAATGCCACACAGAAGGAGAGGTGATTGTTCCAAATTTTAGTTTGGGGCACACTAACTTTAAGCTATATCTATGACTCTAGTCATTGGCTGCAATGTTTAGTCCACCTCTGTGTGTCAGTGAAAGTGCCAGATGGCTTGATAATATCTTTTTCATGCAATTATGCCAGAAAACTGCCTTAGTTATTATAATAATAATAATAATAATAATAATAATAATAATAATAATAATAATAATAATAATATATGTCCCAATGTATAATAAATGTATAATAGGGAGGTAACATTTACAGCTTTTGCATAACTCAACACGTTCCAATGGGTGGTACACGTGACCAATGTCCTTATTTAGCTTCAACTACGTCTTTATCTCTTCATCCAATGTCATAAAAGTGATTTTATCTATACAGTATTATAGTGATAATTTTAGCTATACAGTATTATACCCTGCAGCAAACTTATAGGCTGCTGAAACTTGGACAATAAAGTACCATGGGTAAGTTGTCGCTACAAATTTGTTCTTGATTTTTCAGAAGAAAGTAAACACAAAAGAAAAAGGAAAGATTACAGGGCAGACGTCTCATAATGGGATCTATCAGCTTTAACACCTGAGGTACAAATGGTTTATTTCGTTTTCATCTGAGCTGAACACCACTCAGCCCAAAGATTGGCATCTATTGTTCAGAACCAGATGGAGAAGTTTATTCCATTATTCCAGCTATTAGATGCACTTTCTGAGATCTTGATATGTGACCCCCCAAAGTTCCATCTACAAAGCACTGTTAGGTTTTCCTATCATTTTTAAAGCAAGTATTTCATCGAAGGTCTAATACCTATTACAAAGAAAAGAATCGCAAAGACATGGAATAAAGAGGCGAAGAAAGAAATCTCTCAAATATATAAGCAGCCAAAGATATTGAAAGAATGAACAGTAAAATGAGGATCACGTACAGCAAATGCTGAATCTGGTCAGATTGAAAACAGGCAGGTAAACTGAAACAGAACATTTACTTATTTCTATTTCATAATATCTTTTTATTAACCATGTAATAATGAATGTACATTATAGTGTATGTGTATTGTACTCTAACATGAGCCTAATATAATTTGATCTCTGAGGCTAGGAGGAGAAATCTGATTAATACAAAGCTTTATGTCCATAGAAGAAATAAAAAATAAAGAGCGGTTTCCAAGAAACCTTATTCTTCCAGGAGACAGCTATATAAGATGACTATATATTCTCTGCCTTACTGCAGAAACATGTAGGCCAGGGGCAGAACTATCCGGGTAGCTGACATAGCAGGTGCTACGGGGCCTGCATCCTTGGGGGGCCTGAGTTGGGCCCCGTAAGGACACAGGCCCTGTGTCATCTGCTACTATGTCTACAGGAAGGAACTCACATAAAACCCCAGTGTACCTCTTATAGTGGGAAAGAGGTATATCCCTCTGTACTATGACCCCAGTGCCCCCCGTACTCATAGTGTATATCCCCCTGTACTATGACCCCAGTGCCCCCTGTACACATCATAGTGTATATACCTTTGTATTATGATCCCAGTGCCCCTTTACCTCTCATATTGTATATCCCTCTGTACTGTGACCACAGTGCCCCAGTACTCATCATAGTGTATATCCCTATGTACTGTGACCCAGTGCCCTAGTACATCTTATAGTTTATATCCCTCTGTATTATGATCCCATTTTCCCCTGAATGCCTCATAGTTTTTATCCTTCTGTACTAAACCTAGTGACACAGAGTAAGCAGTTATCCATGGCAGACTACAAAATAAAGGCAGTGACCCGAATTACCATATTACAGATTACAGGAGGAGGAAGAGGAGGAGGATCCTGTTAGTGCTCCTCGACCCCGAGGCTGTGGAGTTCCTGGCAGCATCACCCATATGAGTGCTTAGATGCTACATTACCTGCAACATGATCCACGCATCAAGGCAATAAAAATTAACAGCGATTATTGGTTGGCCACCCTCCTTGATCCACGTTACAAGACAAAAGTGAGCAATTTCCATCCACTCACAGAAATTGACAGTAGAATGCAATATTTTGAGACAGTGCTCATTGACCACTCGAGACATCTTTTGCATCTTGACATTCTAATGTCACGGTGAAACAACATCAGCAATGTGGCAGTAGTAGAATGGCAAATAGACGCAGCATCAGTAGCAGCAGGCAGTGTGGCAGTGGCCTACTGGGTGACATTTGGCAATCGATTTTTACCACCTCACCAATGCCTGCAAGGCAGGGCAGCATTCATACACACAGAGATCACCTTAAGACCATGGTCCATGACTACCTGCGGCTCAACATTGAAGTTTTTGGACTTAGTCTGAACTCATTCAACTTCTGTGTGTTCAAACTGGATGAATGGCCTGAGCTTACTCAACACACCACAGAAGTTTTATTCTGCCCAGCAGCCAGCGTTATCTCAGAACGCACATTCAGCACAGCTGACAGGGTGATAACTGACAAACGTATCCGTCTTTCCCCTGACAATGTGGATTGTTTTACATTTATAGAAATGAATCAAGCGTGGATCCCTGACGATTTTGTTGCCCCAGTTGCTGATGTCACTGACTAGTAAACTGTAGCACGTCTTCCGGACAATAATGAAATACACATTTAAACTACACTACATCTCATTTCTGTAGTTCCTGTACCTGCTGCTTCTACAAATTGTATTCTACTGCTGCCAACAGCTAGATTTACAAGTCTTTTGGCTGCATTTATTTTGAAATATACACCTTGATGTGCACTGCATACATCTGTTACTCCTCCCCTTGTAGCCCTCCAAATCTTTATTTTTTAAAAGCCTCCATCTGTATTACCACCAAATTTACTAAGTCCTGTTATCCTGAACCTCTATGTTCTTGTTGAACCGGAACCTCGCTGTTCCCCATTGCCCTGTTCTCGCTGCCACCAATGGTACTTCTGCCTAATCTTGTCGAACTGGAAACTCTATGTTCCCCACTGCCATGTTCTCGCTGCCAACAATGGTACTGCCGCCTAATCTTGTCAAGTCATAACCTCCATGTTCCCCATTGGCATTTTCTCGCTGCCACCAATGGTACTGCTGCCTAATCTTGTCGAATTGGAACCTCCATGTTTACTCTTCTGGATGGTAATTACAGCTTCTCCTCAGCTGTATAGGTATAAAAATTAACCCGAACATCATCTACCATTGATTTAATGGGGTTTGAGTTCGAATAAAACCTCAAACCGAACACCACTACTGTTTGAAGTTCAGCTCGAACATTTTACTGTTCACTCATAACTAATCATGATATCCGCACTAAATGCAATTTGAGAGACACGCTCTGTGGGAGAATGAAGAAAGGTGAGTGTTATTATTTTTTTATCTACTGAAGGGGGAAAAATATCCCTATCTACTGGGTGCATCTACAGTTGAAACCAGAAGTTTACATACACTATATAAAAAGACACATATGCATGTTTTTCTCATTATTTCCCCATTTAAGGTCAATTAGGATTACCAAAATTATTTATATTTGAGAAATGCCAGAATAATGAGAGAGAAAACATTTTCAATTTCTGCAAAGTCAAAAGTTTACATACACATGGATTATTAGGCCTTTAAACTATTTGGGACAGTCCATATAATGATGTCATATCATTGGACGCTTTTGATAGATTTATTGTCAACATCTGAGATAATTACAGTCACACCTGTGGATATACCTTCAGGTATCTGGAAATTGCACATTGAATGCAATTTCCAGATACCTAAAGGTGCCTCGTTCATCTGTACAAATAATGATATGCAAGTACAAACAAGATGGGAATGTCCAGCCATTATATCACTCAGGAAGGAGACGGCTTCTGTGTCCCAGAGAACGTGCTGTGGTCAAACATGTGCATATCAACCCAAGAACAAAAGGAAAAGACCTTGTGAAGATGTTGGCGGAAGCTGGTAAGATTGTGCCATTATCCACAGTGAAATGAGTAATGTATCAACATGGGCTGAAAGGCCATTCTGCCAGGAAGATGCAATTACTCCAAAAGAAACATATAAAAGCAAGATAAATGTTTTCAAATGCACACAGGAACAAAGACATACATTTTTGGAGACATGTCCTGTGGTCTAACAAAACTAATATTGAACTGTTGGCCATAATGACCGTCATTACATTTGGAAGAAAAAGGGAAAAACTTGGAAGCCTAAGAACACCATCCCAACTTTGAAATACAGGAGTGGCAGCATCATGTTGTGGGGTTGTTCTGCTGCAGGAGGGACTGGGGCACTTCACAAAATAGATGGCATCATGAAAAAAGAAGATTATGTGGCAATACTGAAGCTATCAAGATATCAGCCACGAAGTTTAAGCTTGGGCGGAAATGGGTCTTCCAAATGGACAATAACCTGAAGCATACTGTCAAACTGGTTACAAAGTGGCTTAAGGATAACCAAGTCAAAGTTTTGAAGTAGCCATCACAAAGCACTGATCTCAATCCTATTGAATATTCTTGGAAAAAGCTGAAAAGGCAGGAGCCAGCAAGGCAACCTACAAACATGGCTCAGTTACACCACTTCTGTCAGGAGGAAAGGGACAAAATTCCTACCAACTATTGTGAGAAGCTTGTGGAAGGATATTCAAAATGTTTGACTCAAGTCATGCAGTTTAAGGGCAATGCTACCAAATATTAATGAAATGTATGTAAACTTTTGACGTTGCAGAAAGTAATAAAAATGCCTTAATAATTCTTTCTTTCTCATTATCCTGCAACCATTGTGTTAAATGGCCTAAGGCCAACACAAAATACAGCCTCCACCTATCACCAACATAACCCCCACCTCTACCTACAACCCAATTTGGAGTTTATACAAACATAGGGAATGGGTAGGAAGGTTTTGCAAATGTTAGGATTCTAAGATGCTTGTGTGTTAAAGGGGGTTGTCTCACTACAAGAATTGCTTTTTATGTTAAAGATCTTGTGAAAACAAGTAACTTTGCAGTACAGTGAAGGTAATAATTATTTGATCTCTTGCTGATTTTGTAAGTTTGCTCACTGACAAACACATGAACAGTCTATAATTTTAAGGGCAGGTTAATGTTAACATTGAGAGGTAGAATATCCAAAATAAAATCCAGAAAATCACTTTGTATAAATGATATAAATTTTTTTGCATTTTGCTGAGTGAAATAAGTATTTGATCCCCTACCAACCATTAAGCGTTCTGGCTCCTACAGACCAGTTAGAAGCTCCTAATCAACTCGTTACATGCATTAAAGACAGCTGTCTCTAATAGTCACCTTTATAAAAGACTCCTGTCCACAGACTCAGTTAATCAGTCAGACTCTAACCTCTACAAAATGGGCAAGACCAAAGAGCGTTCTAAGGATGTCAGGGACAAGGTCATAGACCTGCACAAAGCTGAAATGGGCTACAAAACCATAAGGAAGACGCTGGGTGAGAGGGAGACAAATAGTGCAATAGTAAGAAAATGGAAGAAATGCAAAATGACTAACAATGAACATCAATCTGGGGCACCATACAAAATCTCACCTCGTGGGGTATCCTTGACCATGAGGAAGGTGAGAGATCAGCCTAAAACTATACGGGGGGCAGGACTTGTTTATGATCTCAAGACAGCTGGGACCACAGTCACCAAGAAAACCATTGGTAACACATTGCACCATAATGGTTTAAAATCCTGCAGTGCCCGCAAGATCCCCCTGCTCAAAAAGGCACATGTGCAGGCCCACCTGAAGTTTGCCAATGAACACCTGGCTGATTCTGTGAGTGATTGGGAGAAGGTGCTATGGTCAGATGAGCACTTTGGCATTAACTCAACTCGGCGTGTTTGGAGGAAGAGAAATGCTGCCTATGACCCAAAGAACACTGTCAAGCATGGAGGTGGAAACATTGGGCGGCATGTATGATTTTTGCACCCTGGTGACATTTTTTGCTCACAAAAGTAGTGTAGAATGCACCTGTATCTTTGAACCCGGTCTACTGCGGGACATAAATCAGGCACAATCTAGCACAAAAACGATAATCCTTGCTCAGGTAAAACACTTTTAAAGTGGTTTACCTGTTCCAGCAATAAAGCGCCTGGATTTTCAGTATAAAGGTATAAATGTGTAGCTTCGTACGGTTGTAGTGCGACACGCCGCGGGTGCTTTTTAATGCGCCTGATACTGGAGTGCGCCCGTTTAAAAATATAGTCCCATTCATACATGTCCCCCATTATGTTTTGGGTGTGCTTCTCTGCTAAGGGCACAGGACTACTTCACCGCATCAATGGAAGAATCTGGAGTGACAATCTCCTTCCTTCCGCCAGGACATTAAAAATGGGTAGTGGCTGTGTCTTACAGCAAGACAATGACACAAAACATGCGGCCAAGGCAACAAAGGAATGGCTCAAAAAGAAGCACATTAAGGTCGTGAAGTGGCCTAGCCAGACCTTAATTCCATAGAAAACTTATGGAGGGAGTTGAAGCTCAGAGTTGCCAAGCGGCAGCCTCAAAATCTTAATGATTTAGAGATGATCTGAAAAGAGGAGCGGATCAAAATTCCCCCTGACTGCTGTACTTGCCAACAAAGGTTTTGCCACCAAGTATTAAGTCTTGTTTGCCAGAGGGATCAAATTTGTCACTGCAAACTTCAAATAAATTTATATAATTTATACAATGTGATTTTCTGGATTTTATATTTGATCTTCTATCTCTCAATGTTAAAATTAACCTACCCTTAAAATTATAGGCTGTTCATGTATTTGTCAGTGGGCAAACTTACACAATCAGCAAGGAATCAAATAATTATTTCCATCATTGTATGTGTCCATTAACTGTGTCCTACCTATTCCTAGATATCCCCTCTTGTATGGGCTGCATCAGCTCCTCAGGTTGCTATAGCTACAGACCTGAATGATCTCTCCTGGGCTCTATAGCTACAGACCTATTGTCCTCAGCAGCTCATCACTACAGTCCAGTAGAAGTCAGTAAAACCAGTAAACACGTCCTTCAATTTAAAAAAAAATGAAACCGAAAAAGCAGGACTGAGGTTTGATGAATCGATGTAGTTAGACAACCCCTTTATATTCTGCAGAGACAAGTCATGGCTGAAAGAAGTCATCATGGCGGTCTAGTCTGAAAGGGGAAAAAAGAGGAAGGGCTCAACGTCATTTGTAAGCCACTGGCTGTAAATACAGTGTAATCACTTATGCAATCAATCAATATGGGATTGATGGTCTTGGTATTGTGGGATTTTTTTTTGTAACAACATAATGGTAATACGAATGGTTTATTGGCTCTATATATAGGTATATTATTTGGTGACTATTATTTAGAAGTATTACACTATCATATATAGGTAAGAGCTATTGAAGGGGCAGATTTGTCAGTGCTGGTTTTCATTTCATAGTGTACTGCTGAGGTGAGTGACAGTATATATGCATAAAAGATGGAAAATTAGAGACAGGAACACATACGTTTGTATCCATAAAAACACATGCCGCAGTTCATGTGCTGTGAAAAATGTTGTGTGAACCAGTGTGAACACTGACCTGCTTCATCAGACTTTTGTGCAAAGTATAGCACCGGGGGCCCGGGCACCTGCCTTTTCAGCTTTTTCCACAAATATTCAATAGGATTGAGATCAGTGCTTTGTGATGGATTCTTCAAAACTTTGACTTGGTTATCCTTAAGCCACTTTGTAACCAGTTTGACAGTAGGACCTTGGCAATGCCACTGGTATAACCCCTTTAAAACTAAGGGGCCTAAGGACCACTAGGTGCAAAACTGCAAAGTATTCTTCGATCAGTATACAGTAGAAGAGTTACATAACATATATATGTGTATTATATTTTAAAACTGTGCAAACATCTTGTGCATGAGCTATAATCCACCACTGATCTTGAGGACCACATGGCTTTCCTCTAGGGTCTCCTGTGGTTGATGTCTAAACTCATCCTGTATCTAGGGTATCATCTACATACATTTTCCCAGAACTATAGCACCCTAGCCATGGAACTCATTGTCGCCAGTTTATTGTTGAGGATCCTGTGTGATAAAAGAAATTACAGAAAACCTCTGAAAGCAGTGTTGGTCTGAGCTGTCTATGATCCACCAGTGGAGTTGATTCTTGGGGCACACCAGTGGAGTTAGTACTTGGCACTTACAAGTAGAGTTGATTCTTGGGTCCCACCCTACAATGACTGTACATGACTAGATATACTGCATTCTACCTCTTGATTTAAGCCTTTTTCCCTAAAAAGCAGCCCCAGGCATGCCATGCCCAGAGCCCAACCAGAGGTTTCCTGGTAATCTAGGACTCCCTATAAGACCCATGATTGGTACCTGGATGAACAGCCCTAGCACCTTTTAGTTCAACTCTCTCCTTTATACATACACAGTACCTCACAAACGTGAGTACACCCTTCACATTTTTGTAAGTATTGTATTATATCTTTTCATGGGACAGCACTGAAGATATGGCACTTTGATACAATGTTAAGTAGTCAGTGTACAGCTTTTATAACAGTGTAAATTTGTTGTACCCTCAAAATAACTCAACACACAGATATCAATGCATAAATTGCTGTCAGCAAAAGTCAGTACACCACAAGTGAAAATGGATATATTGTGCCAATATTTGTGGCCAATTATTTTTCAGCACTGCCGTAGCTCTCTTGGGCATGGAGTTCACTAGAGCATCACAGATTGCCACTGGAATACTCTTCCACTTCTCCATGACTGGAGCTGGTGGATGTTATAGACCTTGCGCTCCTTCACCTTCCGTTTGAGGATGCCCCACAGATGTTCAATAGGGTTTAGGTCTGGAGACATGCTTGGCCTGTCCAGCACCTTTTACCCTCATTTTCTTTAGCAAGGCAGTGGTAGTCTTGGAGGTGTGTTTAGGGTCATTATCATGTTGAAATACTGCCCAGCAGCTCAGTTTCAGAAGGGAGGAGATCATGCTCTGTTTCAGTATGTCCCAGTACATGTTGGAATTCATGGTTCCTTCAATGAACTGTAGCTCCCAACAGACGACAGCACTCATGGAGACCCAAACCATGACACCCCCGCCAACATAGAAGAGGCTTCCTTCTGGGACCAATTTGATGCAGTGTGTCGCATATGAGCACTGACAGGCTGACCTCCCTCCTCTTTAACCTCTACAGCAATGCTGGCAGCACTCATACATCTACTAGTATTTTCAAAAGACATTCTCTGGATATGATGCTGAGCATGTGCATCATATCCAGAGGCCTGTTCTGAGTGGAACCTATCTTGTTAAATCGCTGTATGGTCTTGACTACTGGGCTGCAGCTCTGTTTCAGGTTGTTGGCAATCTTCTTATAGCCTAGGCCATCTTTATGTAGAGCAACAATTCTTTTTTTTCAGATCCTTATAGAGTTCTTTGCCATGAGGTGCCATTTTGAACTTCCAGTGACCACTATGAGACCAGTATGAGAACAATATCACCAAATTTAACACACCTGCTCCCATTCGCACCTGAGATTTTGTAGCACTAATGAGTCGCATGATCCCATGGATGGAAAATGGCAAATTGGGCACAATTTGTCCATTTTCCCTTATGAGTGTACTCACTTTTGTCGCCAGTGGTTTAGAAATTGATGGCTGTGCGTTGAGTTCTTTTGAGGGCACACCAAATTTACAGTGTTATATAAGATGTACACTGACTACTTTACATTGAATCAAAATGTCATATCTTTAATATTGTCCCATGAAAGATATAATACAATATTTACAAAAATGTGAGAGGTGTACTCACTTTTGTGAGATACTGTAGCTCTTTTCGAAGGCATGAAGACAAAAGAAAGAAAATATGCAACGTCTACTGATAGATGTCATTAAAATGTTATTTCATGTCCAATAAAAATAGGGGAAATCACTGTATCCCTGAATATTCAGATTTATTGAATCATTGGTCCCTTAAGATATCTTTGTCTTTTAGAAGGGTATTTAGTAGTGCATGATGGAAGATAAAGATATTTATGATATGTGTTAAATGATCAGTGCATGTAATCTTTAAATGATGCATAGCTGGTCATACCTTTATCATACCTTGACAATTAGTATACATCCTCAGATATTTAGAGTGACATGTATGAATGTTGGCGCAGACAGGCCAGTTCTAAATAGCTTTAAGGTAGTGTAGAATGTGGCAGAATGTGTGAACCTGTTCTTCTGCAGTTCAAACATACAAGTGTATTGTAGAGCCAATAAGACAAGTCTGGCTCACGCAGACCACCTTTAACCTGGTCTGACTATTCTGTTATGCACTAAAGTTTGGTGTCAAAGAACAATAAATGTGTCTAATTCTATGAATGTGCTGCAACACGCCTCCAGAGCGCCCCAAATCTTTGGCACATTAAAAAGTGTGTTTATCGTGCCAAGGTTTGAAATGCAACTGTTCATACATCTATAGAACAGGTCTACTAAAGCTTTTTGATACCAGATAAGTGGCACAGCCCCGTTCTTACATGTCGCCCTTAGAGTTTTCTTCTATGTAATCTGTAAATCCATTTTCATGTTGGGCATACACATAAGATAGATGTCGGACAAACAACTGTTACCTCCCTATCTTCTTAGAAATATACTCTGCCAAACATGCATGTTTATTCCAATGGGAAAAGGGGACAAGCCACAGCTAAACACTTTTGGCAGAAGCTTATCTCCTGGCAGAACAAAAGGATCAGAGACATTGCAATCTACAGTAACTTCTCCATTCCTCGTTTCCCTTGACATCTGCTGTCAAAAACAGTTGGAAAACCCCAAATCAATTATGTTTTTTGTAGATCCACCAAACTTGATTTTATGGCTATGAGCAGCATTATGAAATTATTCTTATTAGCATCATTGATGTCTTGGATATGATGACATTTCAGCAGTTCTTTTGGATGGATACTTCAAATGCTTATTCAACTCCAATAATACTTGGATGGTTTGGTTCACTCTAAGCAGAAAACAAACAGCAAACAAACAGCAACATGTTATAGTAAAAAAATTTTACTTGTCTTGTCAATAAGCTATGTTAGCAAAAGGTTAATATTCCTTATGTTGACTATGGATATAGCTTATTTTAGGCTTAAAGCACTCTTGATTTGGTTTGCTCCATTGCAGTAACCTGGATGGTGAACAGGCAGTTGAAAACACTGCAGATCTGCTTCATCAGATATAATTACCTTCAGGACCTGAAGTGCCACTTCTGTAGCCAGCATGTAGTGTTGGTGGCTTAGTAAACATTTCGATGTGTTTTGCACTAATGGCACAGCTGTCTTCTGTACTTATTTGACATCAAAGGTTGAAGATTTAGGACAATGATTACATCATAAGGAATAAAATGCTGAAATGATCCTTGTAACTTTGGATGGGTACTTACAATAAAACTATTTTGAAAAACAGACATTTGAATCAACTATAAACATGCTTTCTTCTGTAGGGAAAAAAGAGTATAAGGAAGTCCACCATCTCTGAACCTTCCATCTTTCAGCGTCTAGAGTGGAGTCTCCATGCAAGTAAAATGTTTGGCCAGGTTTGCCTAACCTTGATTGCATTTGTATGGCCAGGCAAGCTTTGCATATAGATCACATGTTAATCGCAAATGGCAATGCAAATCTAAACTTGGTACATAATATGTTGTTTGAGGACCTCACAGGGAGACAAGATCACTTCTTGCAAGCAACGTGAACAAAAAATAATCACGAGATACAAAGGGTTACTTTGTTGTCACAACTGCGACTGATAATGAAAAAAAGCATCCATAGATGTTGGCTCGGTCTGAAAACTGGAAAAGTACTGAGACTCCTCAGAGTGCCAACCCTACATTATAGATCAGGGGTCCTCAAACTACGGCCCGCCGAGGATTTTAATCTTGCCCGCTGCCTCTGCCGCTCACTGATATTTAGCAAGACACCGGCGGTGGCAGTGGCAGAGCCGTAGTCCTCTGCGTCACTGGTGCGCTCTTCATAAGCTGGCCCCTGCTGTCGCGCTGCCTCACATCACTTGTCACCGGCCACAGCACCTCCCATATGATGGGAGGTGCCGTGGGCGGTGACAGGTAATATGAAAGCCACTGCGAGCCACGTGACAGCAGGGGCCAGCTTCAGGGGGCGGACACTCTACAGCGCAAGGGAGCTGCCTGAGGGCAGATATTTTCAATATATGGGAGGTGCCTGTGAGTGGCAGAGGACGGACACTGTGCAATGCATACGCAGAATGTCCGCCCTCTGCCACTCACAGACACCTCCCATATATTGTAAGTGTCCATCCTCAGGCACCTCCCGTCCGCTGCAGAATGTCCCCCACCCACAGTCATCCCCGCCGATGCCGCTACCCGCTGCCGCTGATCGTTAGGGACCTAAGTCGATACCGATCACTAAGGTACCGGCTTAGGACCTTAGCGATCGGTGATGGCTTCGGCGCCGGTACTAACTGTATGTGCGTCCGCCGGACGCACATACAGATAGATGCTTCTGCGGAGAGCAGGGGCTCTCCGCTCTGCAGAGTACTCTGGGGAGGCGCAGGAAGGATGCGCTTCACCAGAGGCAAAAACACGGGCGGCGTGAGCGTCATCACGCTGCGGCGCAGCCTGGTGACGTCACGCCGCCCGAAGAAGAAGCCCGGGAGCCGCGACAGCGGCGGGGCGCCAGGTAAGCTGAGTGATGTCACTTTTTTATTTTTAATTATCTCTACACCTGCTGGGGGGACTAATTCTACCTACACCTACTGGGGGCCTAATTCTACCTACACCTGCTGGGGGACCTGTATTCACCTACACCTGCTGGGCCAATAATAAATTGGGTATCACTGTAATTGTATCGAACCACAAAGTAAAACTTTTTTTTAAAACTATATTCCGGCTCTCCAATGGTCTGAGGGACCGTGAACTGGCCCCCGGTCTAAAAAGTTTGAGGACCCCTGTTATAGATGATTAAGCCACCAAGTAATGAACGGGTTCCTGAAAAAAGGCACATATTATGTGGACTCAGAATTCATCAATAGCTACCATTTTACTGTTGCTGCCATAAAGAAGATTTCTCATGGTCACTCTCTTGGGGCAAGACCTATCAACAACCTTAGAACTTTTCTGCATCACTAACCCACAATTATCATCAAAAGTTTAGGTTTAAATGGCATGACCCAGATTCCCAGCTTCCATCAAAAATGATTGGTGGGCTAGTGCTGCCTCTCTACAGTAAAGTGCGATACTACATGTCTTCAGATGTTCCAGGATAAGCATCTCTTTTGGGTGCCAGTTGAGGGCACCTTCAAATATTTAATTTCCAGTTTCCAGCAGCTCTTTTTGCCTGCTATATTTAAGGATTTGCTTTATCCTTGTTTGTTATCTGCTTAATTGTCTTTAATTTTAATTTTGCATTATGTTGGAGTCATTTTGGGACGGCAGAACCAATAACCTGTTTTCCATAGAGTTATGGTTTAAACATACAATGGACATTCCAGAACTAATGAATATAGTATGTTGAGAGACCACTGTACTGTCTTTAACATTTCTATTTATGTTAGTTTTACTGTATATCAGCTTTTTATAAAAATTGAATTGAAACAAAAAATGTAGGACAGTGACTCAGTAGTTAATATTATTATTCATAACATCTGTCCATGAACTACAGTACATCTGCATGGAGTTTGTATATTCTCCCTGCATTTGTGTGGGTTTTCTTACACATCCCATAGACAGACTGATATGTTAATTTTTAATTTAAATTGTGAGCCGCAATGGGGACGGAGACTGATGTAAATGATAAAACTTCTGCAGAACATGTTGGCACTATCCAACGCTAGGTCTACCCAGCACAGGATTTTGGTCAGTTTTTCAGGGGATTCAGTATTTTGAATCCACTGAAAAACCGACCGTACCTTGTGCTGGGTAGAGTTCAATAGAAAATATATGCTGTAGTCTATACAGCACATATTTTTTACTGAGGTTTTCCTAAAATGAAAACAGACTGGCAGAATATATAATGTTCTATACTATGGGGGACCGACGTCGGATTTCCACAGCCCTAATGTATTAGGAGTGTCGGGCGCACTCGCTCCCCAGCACGCCGATACTCACCTGGCCACGCTCCTGTCTGTACACATCTGCCTGCTGCCCGGCGCGCACGACCCCGTTCTCTAGGGCGCGCTCGCGCCGGCTCTGTGAAATTTAAAGGGCCAGCGCGCCGGTAATTGTCTAATTGCCGGGCACTGCCTCAAGATTACCTGGGCGCTTCCGCCCACTACCCGTCGGATCTTTAGTACCCTGTTGCCTACTGAGAAAGCATTTATTCTAGTCTTGTCTATTTTCTGTGTACCGAACCTTCTCGCCTCCGTCCCACGCCCACAAACCTTTGCCGCCTGTCCTGACCTTATCGCTTGTCCCCGACTACAAGCCTGCCTTACGATTTTGTACTACGCTAAACCTCGGTTGCCACCGCAAGCAAGTCACGTTAGCAACCTGGTAGACTCCCGCCGCAGCAAGTCCATCCCGCTTTGCGGCGGGCTCTGGTGAAAACCGGGACCTACTTAGACTCCGCTCCCTGGCGTGGCTTACACCACCGCTTGCGGTGGTCCAGTGGATCCACTACCGCGTCCGTGACACTAGGCCACCGGGAATCCGAAATCCAACCACTGGTTTTTGCGCAAAAAACACGCCATAAAAACAGCAGTGTGGCGCGGTCCAGCAATTTGAAGATGTCATCGGATTTTGGGAGGCATTTTCAAATTGCTGTGTGGATCTAGCCTAAATGAGTAAATTCAAATGCTAAAAAAAAATAATAGGACATCTTCCTTTAGAAAAACAACATATATTAGTCAATTGCTGTAACCAGGATCTGTCTTATTTCTAGCAGGGGTTAAGAAGGCAAATTTAATTCTAGGGTAGAGCCTTATTCTGGATAAACAGGGTTTTGCAAGTTAGAAAGGTTGACCTTGATGAAAGCATGTCTATTTTCAACGAACTAGTAGTTGAATGCTTATGCCTACAAGTGGTAACAGCTTTATGTGGTGCCTTGTATATTGGATATTTGATTTTGATGAATAAATTGACTTACATAAAAGTTTAGCTAATTACCTAACTAATCACCCCTACACCCCTCCAATTCATATTTCACTAGCTGTCACTTTAAACAACAGTCTATAATACAGCACATAAAACTCAATGGGCACATAATATACTGGGAAAGAGGTATTTCAACATTCAGTGATAAAATAAAAGAACTTTCACCTTCACTCCCGACAGAGTTGTGGAACCTTCCACAGTCGAACAGCTGCAGGAGGATCTCTGAGACGCTGCCCTGAAGCCACTGACTGTGGCCGGTGCATTGTTCTGACAGCATCCTACATGAATCCTACATGGATGCTACCAGAGCAACTGGCCCCAGTGCGCTGCTGGGAGGAGAATCCTTCTCATCTCCCCAGCAGAGCACCATCTGAAGAATTCAGGCTGCCAGCAGCAGTACAGCAGTATTGATAAGTACATTTCTTGGGAGTTCGGTGAGTGTGTTTGAGTGGGGAAAGGAGGAGTGAGTGTGTGGTGAGGTGAGTGGATGGGGTTTGAATGTGTTTTGGTGGGGGAGGGGGAAGAATGTGGCTGAGTGAGTGTAGAGTGCGGGATGAGGGTTGAGTGTTAGTGTGTCTGTCTGTGGGTGTTTGGGTGTAGAGTGGGGATGTGGAGGGGGATTAGAGTGGGGGAGTAGATGGGGTTGGAGAAAAGGGTTTGAGTGGGGAAAAGGTGTCTAGAGGGGTGGAGAATAGGTTGGGAGAGAGGGGTTTGAGTGGGGGAGTGAGCAAAGAGTAAGGGTTCAGGGGGTGATGTGGGGCGGTAGAGGAAAAAGGGTTTAGAATGGGGTAGGCACACAGTTTTCTTAACTTAGAAAAGCTGTGTGCCTCTTTTGGGGGTGGAGTGTCACTCAGCTTTCCTGGATGCTGGATAGATTATCCGGTGTTCAGAAAATCTGGGTGGTGCCCATCCCTCACAAATGGCATGCAGCTGTTCTATGATAAAAAAATAACTGGATGCCACTTGTGGGGCATGGGGCATTATTCAGCTATCCAGCCTATGTATGTGTGTAATGTTTCTGTTTATTTCTAGATATCCTTTTTGGACTACTTTGGATTCGGTAGAACACGGATCAGCTTTGGGTCTATTCTTTTAATAAAATGGTTAAAGAGGAACAATATCAGGGAGTGTTTATTTAAATTTAAAAAAAATGTGTTTAGCGTCATTGTGTTAGTAATGGAGGCATCCGACAGGCACCTTTCCATTACTATTGCTGGGGCTTGGTGTCAGCTGCCAGTTGTTTTGTCACCCTAAGGCAATGCATTAGGAGTACTGAGAAGAGCTGCGTAGCCATCAGAAGTGGACCCTCTAATGTGATGGTTTTCTGCTAAGGCAGTGGCGGACTAGTATTTTTAGGATGGAAAAAACCATATGCATGGACCTTCCCATCTAGATAATATCTGGCTGCAGTTTCTGGTTTTACCATAGCTGGTTATTTATTGAAAATCAAAAACTAGTCATGCACTATAATCAATTAATAAATAAATAAATAATAATTTAACAAAAAAAAAAAACTATGTGGGGTTCCCCTCATTTTTCATAACCATCCAAAGTAAAACTGGCAGCTTCAGGCTGATACTATTAGATGATGAGAAAGTCCATGGATATTAGTCCCTTCCCACCCTTAAAATACCAGCCCAGAGCCACCCTAAAAGCAGACCATCACATTAGATGATTAAAAGTTCTGATAGCAACTCATCTCTTCCCGGTATTACTGGTGCATTTGGTACTGGGGTAATAGTGACACAGGGTTAGTATTAGCCTTGGGGTAAAAAAAAAAAAAAAAAACACCCCTGGCTGAAATCAAGTTCCAGCACTTGCAAGGAAAAGGCATCTGTCAGAAACCGCCATTACGAACTGTCAGGAAGCTCGGCACCGCGTTTCCCTGCGACCGTCCCCCGGCTCTTACGGGGTCCGGTGCAGGTGTCGCTGCTGCCTGCAGCCGTTGTCCTTCTGCCCTAGCCCAGGAAACCCCATACTCACCAGTCCCCGTTCCTGTGCTTCCCCCGTCTGGCTCTGACAGCCGCGGCGCGCGTACCCGCTGCTTAGGGCGCGCGCACGACCGCTGGTCTGGATTTAAAGGGCTAGAGCGCCGGTGATTGGCCATTGCCGGCCGCTGACCCTATTTATTGTGCACGCCTCCAACACTCGCTGCCAGTTCGTTGGTGTGCGTTCAGTGTCTTAAAGAGTGTTGGAGTTCCGTATTGATTACCCGTGTACCAGTCCGTTCTGCTATGTTTCCTGGCCTTGCCTGTTTGCCGCCTGCCCTGACCGTCTGCCTGTCTCTGACCACGAACCTCTGCCGCCTGCCCTGACCTCCTGCCTGTCCCTGACTACGCCTCCGGATTACGATTCTGTACCACGCAGTTACCCCGGCCGCCATCACAAGCAAGTCACGTCAGGGTAGCGACCTGGTAGCCTCACGCCGCAGCAAGTCCATCCCGCTTTGCGGCGGGCTCTGGTGAATACCGGGGGCTACTTAGACTCCGCTTCCTGGCGTGGCTTAACTATCATCACTTGCGGTGGTCCGGCGAATCCACCTCTGCATTACAGTACGAACTGGCCATGGATTCCGCCAGGGTACCTCTGCCCGACCTCCGGGATGTCACGACGGCTGTTGCCCAGCAGAGCCAACGTATTGACCAGCTAGCGGCCATGATGCAGAACCTTGCGGCCCGTCTACCTCCACTGCACCTACATCCGTTGCTCCGGCGTCCATTGCTCTACCTGCTCCGGTTTCTGGACCCTCTCTGCATCTGCCGCTCCCCTCACGTTACGATGGAGACCCCAAGAAATGCCATGCTCCATCCACCTCGAGATGATGGGGCATCAATTCCCTACAGAGCGTGCCAAGGTGGCCTTCATAATCAGCCTCTTGTCTGGAGAAGCCTTGGCTTGGGCCACGCCACTGTGGGATCGAGGGGATCCTCTGACAGCCGACCTCCAAACCTTCCTCCAGGGGTTCCGCACGGTCTTTGAGGAACCTGGCCGTACTTCTTCGGCTGCCGCAGCACTGCTCCGGCTTCGTCAGGGCGACACCACAGTCGGTCAGTATTCTGTGCAGTTTCGCACTCTCACTTCAGAACTGGACTGGAATAACGAAGCTTTGGTGGCAACTTCTGGCAAGGGCTTCCGGACGAAAATTTC